>JANQBM010105701.1:0-26471 GCA_025594535.1 Erythroxylum domingense | reverse complement strand
CTAACTAAATTACTTAATTAGTCTAATCATGCTTTATTAAATAAATAAATAAATAAATAATATTTAAAAAAAAATTTTGGGGCTAATACTTCTGTCTTACCAGACTGTGCTCCATACACTACAGAACAGTCTCTGATCTGATGGTTAAATGAGCTGCATCTAAGGTAGGCTCAGGTAGTTTCTAGCATTCACCACCATGTTTCTTCCCATGGTGCTCACGATTCAGTAACTGACCTGATATTGCACTTCTACCACTGCTAGATTGCACAATACTACCTCTGTCTGAACCCTGACTGTCTTGATCAAGTCGTTGGTCTACAAGATTAGTTCTGACGCTTGCTAAACCTCCAGCCAGAACCATCCTGAGTTTTACTAGGCCTCTTCAGTCTAGAATTTGATATGTACTCAGAATGACTGTCATTCAAAAATTGCTTGATTCGGATCGAGGCGGCTCTTAGTTTTAAAAAACTACCCAGATTAGAAATAGCTAGCCTTATCTGAAGCTCTATGTTCAGCCCGTCTTCGAATCTCCTACACTTGTCTTCCTTAGTAGGAATCAAGGCAGTAGCATACCCCATCAGTTTGTTGAACTTTATCTCATACTCAGCCACTAATAAACTGCCCTGCTTCCAATCCAGAAATTCCTTCATCTTTCTGTCTAGGTAGATTTTGGGCATGTAGTTCTCCTTGAAGACTCTCAAACAGTCTTCCCACCTTAAGTTACAAGACCGGGTGGTACTGTCTGGAATAGTTTTTCACCATTGGTAGGTTGGGCCTTGCAGTAGGAAAATTGCATGGTCAAACTTCTCTTCCGGCTTGCAGTCTATCTGATCGAAAATCCTCTCCGTTCTCTCTAGCCATCCCTCGGCCTCTGCAGGGTCTATACTTTCGTAGAATTCCACAATCCCCTACTTTCATAGTTTTTCGTGCCTCCTTTCCCTTCTCTCGAGAATTCTTAGAGGCATTCTCTCCAGTTGAGACATAGAAGACTCCCTACTAGCTCCTACTG
This sequence comes from Erythroxylum domingense, assembly GCA_025594535.1. NCBI lineage: Eukaryota > Viridiplantae > Streptophyta > Magnoliopsida > Malpighiales > Erythroxylaceae > Erythroxylum > Erythroxylum domingense. The sequence goes on along the minus strand of JANQBM010105701.1, from coordinate 25,462 downwards.
ACTCTAGGTTGTTTATGTCAGCTAACCTTCCAACTTGATCACCTATAGCAGACGACCTATAATAGATAATAACTTCGATTACTACTTGCATTTCTCACAATAATTCATGCCTAACATTCCTAGATATTTGTATAAATGTCAACCATACTCTAATACCAACCAACTATAGCACCCCAGTCTTATCCGATGCATACACGTATGCCCATTAGACATCCGTGACGTGCCTGACGAAAATGGCGCGTTAACTATATCAGTTGGCATCATAAATTAAAACATAAATATCATGGTCTCTAAAGCACAAATTTCCTTATTTCATTTCATAAACTATGATTTACAATATAACATTACTGCAACATCCATATTTGTACAATATCGATAACCTATCAAAGTCTACAGCTCTGTCTACAGAACATGCTACATATATGAGGAAATTAACAAAAATTTTACTAAATCCTTCAATACTAGCTGATTGACCTTTGAGCTATGTCTTCTACCAAAAAGCTGTACTAGATCCCTTTTAAGTGATCTTAGAAGCTAATTTGTCACTCTTGAACCTAAAAAGTCAATGTTGCAATTTTGGTGAGTTTTGCAAACTCAATTGAGTAACCATCCCCGATGGTTCGCTCATATCACACATATCACAACAATTCATATATTCTAATAAGTCACATATTTCATATAATTCACATTTATCAACATGTAGCATCACGACATACTTTGATCATAAACTTTCATATTTTTTGGTCAATTCAATTCCACATTTCAATTTTAGTCAATCAAATCATATAATTTATGTGTATACGCAATGTTCATGAGACTCACGTTCATTTATTTCGTTGTTGTGACTGAGTACCTTTTTCACTGTCCCGTATCCGTTGTGGATACCGGGTTCATTTATACTGCCCCTTATCTGTTAGGGATATAAGGCTTATTTTACATAGTGAGATATAGGCTCTTATCACAGTATGAGCTTTAAGCTCGTTTTCACTAGCGACTTCGGTCACAACTACCTTTATCTTTCATGTATTCATGTGATAAAATACACCATGTGTGTTCAATCATTATGCTCATTTAGTCACATTCACATTCTTTCTCATTCACATTTGACATCGAACTTTTAGTTCGGTATTCAACATTTAAGTTGAGAAACAAGTAGACAATCACATTCACATTCAAGTAGCATTTCCAATGTTTTATTCATGCATCAAACACCTCAGACATTGAAGGTCCGAAAATCAATACATACGCATCACATAACAATTCAATAGATAATTTAATAAACAAACAATCATAGTGAGACCATCTTAGGGTACTCACAGTTTGCTACAGATAGCTTATTTCCTTGAAGTCCCAATAACGCCTAGAATTGGTCGCTCTAATTGCTCCTATATATCATGCAATACATACATTTACACACATTACAACTCTGCACAATTATGTAAATACTCATTTATGAACATATGTATATATGGATTATGTACAATGAATGCTGAATGACAATCCCAGGTACATTTTCTTAATGCGAATATAACAATTAATTAACATCATCTTTTAATCATTATCTAATACCCAATACACTTTCCTTACTTTAATCACTTCCTTCATCATCCACTAGGCTCATTCAAGATCCCATTCAAGCCTAATTGCATTATAGGAAATCATTGATAAATCAATAATTTTTCTATGTACATGATTTAGGACAATAGCCATATCTTTCACTATAGAAGTTGGATTAACGAATTCAACTATAGTTTCGTAGATGACTTTAAGTCCTACAACTTCCATGATGACTCTGAAGAGAGATTTTGTCATCTAAAGGGTCAAAATTGCACAATTATGTAGGTGTCCTGAGAATATCCACCCAACAGACATGTATGTGCCTCCAAACAAACATAAACAGAGCTAGAACACTAAAATTCTAGAGAAGGTCTGCCCAACGGACATAAAGTCTACCCACTAGACTTTTACGAGCCTATTTCTAGATTTCTAGCTCCTACAATCACATCTAACACATCTTACGCATATCTCATAATTCCTACTATAACTTCTCTTCATTCTCTCCTCCATTCAAATTCAAAACATTCACAAAACACATTATACAAGATTGTTGATCATAACCCCATAAACAGAACATCCATCATATCTATACATTCTTCAATATTTTAACACACATTCAACTCCATTAACACCTTCCCTTTATCTATAAACTATCATCCTAATTCTTTCCATAATATCTATATTGTTCATAATACATCACCACTTCATTTCCATAGTTCATTTTCCTCTTCATTCTTAGCACCATTTCATTTTAACATCAAACACCCAAACAAATTCATAACCCATCGTTAATCATAACATAACAAAACAAAACATTCATCCTTAATTTTCTGCACATGTTCAACTTAGATATCATCTTCATTTCACTTCTAATTGATAAACCTAACTTACCTCATTTTAAGCCATCATAGTACTCCTTCTTATAAACTCTAAACTCATGTTAATTCATGTCTAAAGCAATCAAAGCAATCCACGTGAAAAAAGGAAAACAGAGCATAAAAACATCCATTCACTAATCAATTTTCTGTACTTCTTTATACACCATTTTCGTAATCATTTTAACCCAACAACATCACTACATCAATTTATGAGTCATTACTTATTATTTATGTAAAAACAAGACACTTACATGATCATCTCATCACTTACAATTCATATATGTAATTTCATGGTGAAGTCATCAAATCTTAAATTACTCATCAAATTAGTTACATTTAACATTACACATGATGATCAAAGCATAACTTACTTGATTTAGCTTCAAAATCTTCAAGATTTCACTTAGCCCTAGCTTTCTGCTCTCACACGTGCATCATCATCTAAGGGTGGTAGGGTTGGGTTTTTAACGAGAAATGAAGAAGAGAGTAAGATGGAAGCAACAATTGACAGATGGAAGCAAAATGTAATGTTGATGAAGGCTTAGAGATTAAAAAATCATGAAAAAGGCAAATGGAGAAGAAAATTACGAAGAGAAGAAGAGATGAGAGACTTATAAGAGAAATGAGAGTAAATAATAAAGTGAAGTACCAATTAACAATAAAGATAGTCTTTCATTTGGTGAATGTGACATGAATGAAGATATGGTCTGGCAAGTGACACTTGTCACTTGCCACATGTCCAATTTCTATGGGTTGCACATGGTCCTCTTATTTAAATAGTCCATTTAACTCTAATTTCTACTCCAATTGTCTCCTAAATTTCAATGACCTTGTCATTGTTAGGGTTATGTAAATATAGTGCCCTGAAAAGCAAGTGTATTTACATATAACTTAATTTTCTTCTAGCTACAATATTGTAATGAAAATATTTATTATTAATAAAGCAAAAGGGTTTAGTTTTGAGCATAATATAACTAGTCATAAGGTACCAAAGTTTCTTTTGTAAGTGATATACATATAGATGGAGATGTATGGGAAACATGTATATTATTATAATCTAAATTAATTGATTCACATAATCATGTTAGTCGCTTGATTATGGTTTAGACTATAGTGTTACGATTTACCTCCATTTAAGTAAAGGAGTTTACTTCAAGGAAATGATGAGTTTCAAATCATGATAGTAGTTGACTATTAGTAATGGTACTATTAAATGAATCTAGAATCGTATATGTTTTAAAGAATAAAGTAGATCGTTACTTTAATCTTAAAACAAACACCTTAGCAGTCGTTTATTACGAACCACAATCTTGATGAGTGGTTAACTCATATATGTTTCATTATAATTATTGATATGATCGGAATGAATTTTTACATGGTATCAATCCAGTGTCCACATATTGGAATTATTAATTAAAATATGCATTAGGGAACATTTACTCAAATAAAGAGTTTATAGTGATATCATCACTTCTATATGTCTTACAGAGATTGGTTATTAAACTGATGCCAGTAGTTTGATGGACTAGCTACCTATCAAGTCTTAACACTAATATTAGATCTTGTGTGTTCATCACTATGTAAAGTAAAGCAGGAGATCTAGAAGGAAAAACCAAAATAAAGGCAAAATGGTAATTTTATCTTTTATTGTGCAGATGGCTATAATAGGATTCATAATAGAGTTTGCGATTGGACATCGTATTAACTAATTGAAACACATTTTCTCATAATTTTAAGTAATTCAAGAGTTCAACCAATTGGCTTTAGTGGAATTAAATTTGGTTAATAAGTCGAAATTAATTCTAATGAGATTAAATTAATTCCGGGCTTATTGGAGCTTGAATTATTTAAATCCAATTAGATTCCCCACTTGGCTTCTAGGAAGGTTATCAAGGAAAGTAAGAAAAATAAACAGAGGTTAATGGAAAGAAAATGAGATAGTTTGGAGAGAAATGGATGAATTGGATTCGGGCCAATAAGATCGAAACAATTTAATTAAGAGTTAATTAAATTCGGTCTTAAGCCTATAATTAAATTTTGGGCTTACACTAATTAATTGTTAATTATAAGTCCAAAGGAACTTTTAATATTGGGCTAGATTTTGATCGAATTAATTAGATTAATTGAATTAAAATCTTAATTAAGAAAAAAGGGAGAAGCAAAACCGAATTGTAGTATTCGGTAATGCTATCTACATCAATGATTTTGGTTATTAAATGAACATGTTATGAATTGTAGTGGAGGGGTTGTCATTTTTGAAAAGTAAGAAACATACATCTCCTTTTAACATTCTTTTATTAAAGAATGAAGTGGTGCTTTTCATATAGCTCTTTTAACATTAAATGAAGTGGTCTTTAATGTCCACTCACTTCTAAATAAATCATTAAAAGGTTTAGTGGTTGTTTTTTTTAATTGAAGGTGAGTTGTCCATTAACGTGGGTTGTTTGTAGCTATCTTCACTCTCTTTTAAAACGAGACATGTAAGACTTAAAGGGATACCATTTAATTTGGATTTGATGCTACATGAAGTTGATGGTTTTGGAGCTCTCAATTAACATTTTTTGGTATCTCTCTATTTGTCTCTTCATTCTCTCAAAAAACGTCCAGGGGTTGGAGATTTTGGTTTTGTACAATTCATTTTTAGCGTTGATAAAAATGAAGGTATGAGAGGTGTAGTCTCTCTAAACTCTCCAAACATTTGGCCATAGCAAAAAGTTTGCTCTCCTACATTTTTCGTCTCCTTTCTTACTAAAGGTCTTGTTAACTAAGTTATCCAAGGAGAACAAGTGGTAGATCGGATTAGTTAAGGACACAGCAGTGAGGAGTCAAAGTTGTAGCGAGCAGTTGATAATATTGCAATCTTGTTCTTATTATATTTATTTTCCTTATATCATATCATGTATCGATTAAAGCATATTGTTTTGGTGTCTACGCTTCTGCTATATTGTGATTTGGAAAAAGTTTTTGAAATTTACTGTTTATCCAAACCAAGCATGTTTTTATTTTTGAACCAATAATTGGTATCAGAGCCGATTTTATTATGCATGATTCGGTTCCTACATGTGGCATGGGTTAGCAATTAAATTAAATTAAATTATGTATGTTGCATTTTTTGTGTGTATGTTATGAATGTTTTGGTTTGCTCTTTTAGTTGTCTATAGAAAATTGATTTACCTGTAAGTTTTCTTCGATTAGTTTGTAATAAGGAGGGTGGCCTATCATCGCCATGTTTCCTCCTTGTCTTAATTTTTCTGTTTTCATTATTTTTTTAATGTACAAAATTCTGTAATTTTGAAGACGGAATTGCCTTGGATCAAAGAAAAATAGGTAAATGGTTTTGGTTTTTATTTTTATGTTAATGGCAATTTTTTATTAAATTACGTTAATTCTTGATTTTTTCAAGTGCTGAATTTTTTCTATTTATAAATAAGTTTTTTAATAAAAAAATGACATTAAGTCGTTTTTACATAACGGGCAGAGTGTTAAAAGCGAAGAGTTCAAAGCAGAAGATCTAAGTCTAAGAAGAATTTTTGGGTCTAAAGGCCTTGTAATTTTCTTTTAATTTTCTAGGTTGGACAACCAAAAATAGCTATTTTATTCATGAGATGAATGGATGCTAATAATATGCGATATTATGTGATTGTATGCCAATTAGAAAAGTTGCCAACCCCAGGTTTTGCCATGCATTCATTATATATGAGATATATAATGAAACTACATAGGATAGTTAATAAATTGCATCTAGATAAGATGAGATTAATTAAAACTTAAAGACCGAAAAAGATTGAGTGGGAAAGGATGCTTATGTGAGAGTCCACGGTCTTCATATGATGGCCCATTTGCATGTGGTAAAGTGTTAATCCCCAACGGAGGACATAAATCTTAGATCTTGCATAGTTTGGGTCTCATAAAGGATAAGTCTACTCATTGGTAGCAAATGTGACCTCCTACTGAGGCATGGTTTGCAAATGCCTTTAGTGGATGAATCAAATGGTTGAACACTCAACATGGTTTATCAATAACCTACCCACCGTAGCTCTGTTGATACATGCATGGACCAAATTATGGTGCTTCTCAAAGAGTTAGGCATGAAGATGCTTGGTAGCTTTTTGAGTGGGAGGGCCTAGTTTTTCTTTTAATGGATAAGATGGCCCACCATCACTTAGTCTGTTATAAATAAGAAAAATAATCGTCGTATAAAGATTTAATTTTTTAATTTTTGTTAAATCTATCATCATGCATACATGCATCATGATTTTATACAAAGCTCTAATAATTTTGACTAGTATGCTCATTCTTTAATAATTTATTTTTCCAAACATAATTACTATAATATGAATCCACTCACAATGCTCTTGACTAATAACAAATAGGAAAACGAAGAGAAATTTAATGAATAGAGACGTAACGTTGACATCATTTTCTAATATTAATGAATTTTATGGGTATTAATAGACAATGAGCCTGCACCTCTAGGTGACAAATCAACTCTTGAGCAAGTGTAGCAACATGAGCAATGGTAGAATGCTGATAAGACTGCCAAGTGCTATATTCTGGTTTCTTTTGGCTTAATGTTATAGAAGCAACTTGTAGGCATGTAAAATGCTGGTGCAAAGGTCCATCACTTACATGAGATGTTTTAGTGTGAGGACCAGATCTGCAAAGGTGAAAGCTATCCAAACCTTTCAAAATTTCAAACAAAAGCCCGGTGAACTGGTGCGGGATTATATTCTTAAGGTGATCTCTGCGATTACTGAGGCTGAGATGCTTGGGGCAAAAATGGATACAAAAATGCAGATGATCATGATCATCAACAGCTTAAACTCTTCTTTTAAGTAGTTTAAGTTGGACTATGAGCTTAACACCAAGAATTACACCTTGAGTGAGTTGATGAATACTCTCCAGAACACGGGGGAGATAATAAATATCAGGGCCAATAGGTTAGAGACTCATATGGCATTTTCTTTTAAGCCCAAAAATAAGGGCAAACAAAAGAAGAAGGGTCCAAAGAAAAGGAAGGCCCAAATAAGGGTCAAAGCCTAACCTATGAAAAAGAAGGCTAAAGAGGACACCAAGGGAAAGTGTTTCCACTGTGGTGAGAAAGGCCACTGGAAGAGGAACTGCACGATCTACTTTGAGACCTTTAAGAGCAACCAAGATATAGGTTTCCTAAGTTTGTTAGGAACTAGAAATGTGGCAGATTCATCTGATTCTTGAATATTAGATTCAAGAGCCACTGACCATGTTTGCAATTCCATGCAAGGGTTCTAACAAAGGAAAAGACTGCCTAAAGATAAGTTTCAAGTCAAGATAGCGCATGGATCTTACTTTTCAATAGAAGCAATGGGATTACTTATCTTAGACTGTACTAGTGGTCATAGGTTATATTTGGAGGATGTATATTACATCCCAATGGTTGTAAGAAACATGATTTCTGTTTTTTGCTTAATAAAATCTGGTTATTCCTTATATTTTGAAAATGTTGTTTCAATATATAAGAATTAGGAATTTATTTGTAGTGCGGTAATTAAATAGGGATTGTTTTTTATCGAACCTATGACAAGCTCACTAAACACCACATAATTAATAAAACCAAGAAAATCCAATGACTCTAGCATTAATTCAAAATATTCTGTGGCACTTAAGGATGGGTCATGTCAATCAGAAAAGACTTGATAGTTTAGTAAAGGATGGGATCTTTACAGGCTCGGACAATGATCCATTACCCACCTGTGAGTCTTGTATTAAAGGAAAGATGACTAAAGCCTCATTTCCTTCCAAAGGAAACAGATCCGAATCAACGTTGAACCTAAAACACACTAATGTGTGTGGACCTATTAATGTACAAGCTAGAGGAGGTATCTGTATTTAATGCATAAAAAGAGTGAGTCTTTTGAACGATTAAAAGAATTCAAAGCTGAAGCTAAGATTGAGGTGGTGAGTACTTATCTAGAGAGTTCCAATAATTCCCAGTTGACTATGGAATTGTTTCCAACTTATCAGCTCCCAGAACACCTCAACAGAATGGTGTAGCTGAGAGGAGGAATAGGACTCTATTGGAAATGGTAAGATCAATGATGTCCTACGTTAATCTTCCAGAATCGTTTTGGGGATATGCCATACAAACAGCAACTTATCTTCTTAACTTTGCTCCATCCAAATCAGTGCCTAAAACACCTAGGGAGTTGTGGATTGGATGGGTGCCTTCATTACGACACTTGAGGATTTGTGGCTGCCCAGCCTATGTTCTAAAGCATGAATCCATAAAGATAGAACTAAGGTCAGAAGTTTGTTTGTTTGTAGGCTATCTAAAAGGTACACGAGGGTATTATTTTTCAGTCGTCAGGACAAGAAGGTATTTATGTCAACAAATGTGACCTTATAGGAAGAATTTGTGAGAAATCACAAAGGAAGAAGTGAAGTGGTACTAAAGGAGTTAGCTATTTCATATAAACTAAGAATTGATTTATATATAGCGAAACAAGATGTTGAAATGGATTTAAAAGTTGAATCGAAAGAGCGGTCTGAATGTCAAGTAGTGCCTAGAAGTGGTGGGAGTGTTGTGAGACAACCAGATAGGTATCTAGTTTAGGAGAAGGCATAATTGCCATCTCCGACTAAGAATTAACAAATCCCATTACTTATACACAGGTTATTAATGACGTTGATGTGGAAAAGTGAATTAAGGTAATGGAATTGGAAATAGATTCCATGTATATCAACGAAGTCTGGATCCTTGTAGATCTACCACCAGGTGTAAAAACCACAGGGTGTAAATGGATCTTCAAAAGGAAGAGAGTATCTAATGGAAAGGTAGGGACCTTTAAAGCTAGATTGGTAGCTAAGTGTTATTCTCAAAAGGAGGGTCTAGACTATGAGGAGACCTTTTCTCTGGTTGCCATGCTTAAGTCCATGAGAATTCTTTTAACTATATCAGCCTATTTTGATTATGAAATATGGAAAATAGACATCAAGACCACATTTCTTAATGGAGATCTTGAGGAGGCCATTTATATGGCCTAACCAGAAGGATTCGCTGAGCCAGGTAATAAGGTATGCAAGTTGCAAATGTCCATTTATGGACTAAAGCAAGCATCTAGGTCTTGGAACATTAGGTTTGATAAGGCCATAAAAACCTACGGATTTATACAAAGCTGAGATAAGCCTTGTATCTATAAAAGGATACAAGAAGGCAATGTTACTTTCATAATACTATATGTTGATGACATTGTGCTCATTGGAAATAATGTAGGAACGTTATCTACGGTCAAGGGATGGCTGAACGAACAGTTCTCAATGAAGAATTTAGGAGAGGCTAGCTATGTTCTCGAGATCAAGCTTATAAAAGATCATAAGAATAAGCAGATAGCCTTGTCTCAACTAACCTATATTGAGAACATGTTCAATAAGTTTTCCATGCAGGATTCCAAAAGGGGTTTCACACCTACTAGACATGGAATCAAACTTTCAAAGGAGAAAGCACCTAAGAACAAAGAGAAGGTCGAATGCATGTGTAACATTCCATATGCTTCGGTAGTTGGAAGTTTAATGTACGCCATGCTTTGCACTAGACTGGATATTTATTACACAGTGGGACTAGTAAGCAAATTTCAATCCAATCCAAGAATGGAGCATTGGACTGTAGTTAAGTGCATACTAAAGTATCTTTGTTGGACGAAGAACTTAATGCTTGTTTACTATGAAAGTGACCTTATTCCGATAGGATATATAGATTTCGATTTCCAATCAGATGTTGGTTTAAGGAAATCAACTTCTAGTTCTATATTTACTTTGGGAGGTGGAGCTATAGTCTGGAGGGGTGTCAAGCAATCTTGTATTGTTGATTCGACTATAGAGGATGAATATGTTGCCGCTTGTGAAGCAGCAAAGGAAGTAGTCTAGCTTTGTAAGTTTTTTAAAGATTTGGAGGTAGTTCCTGAGATGGAAAAGACCATTACACTTTATTGTGATAATAGTGGGGTAGTGTCTAATTCTAAAGAACCTCGAACCACAAAGTCGTTAAACACATTAAGAGAAAGTATCATATCATAAGGGAGAAAATACAACCTGGTGAAGTGGATGTGGTAAAGATTCCCACAGAACAAAACTTTGCTGATCCATTCACAAAGACGCTGTCACAGAAGAGCTTTGAGGGTCACCTAGAAGGTATGGGAACGAGGGATATGTTAAACTTGCTTTAGGGCAATTGGGAGATTGTTAGGGTAATGTAAATATAGTCGCCTTGGAAAGCAAGTGTATTCACATATAACTTTATTTTCTTCCAGCTACAATATTGTAATGAAAAGATTTATTATTAATAAAACAAACGGGTTTAGTTTTGAGCATAATATAACTAGTCATAAGGTACCAAAGATTCTTTTGTAAGTAATAGACATATACATGGAGATGTATGGGAAACATGTATATTATTAGAATCTAAATTAATTGATTCACAGTTGAATAATCATGTTGGTCGTTTGATTATGGTTTAGAGTGTAGTGTTGCGATTTACCTTCGTCTAAGTAAAGTAGTTTACTTCAAGGGAATGATGAGTTTCAAATCATGATAGTAGTTGACTAACGATAACTACACTGTTAAATGAATCTAGAATCGCCTATGTTGTAAAGAATAAAGCAGACCGTTACTTTAATCTTAAAACATACACCTTAGTAGTCGTTTATTGCGAACCACAATCTTGATGAGCGGTGAACTCACGTGTGTTTCGTTATAATTTTTGATATGATCAGAATGGATTTTTAAAGGGTATCAATCTAGTGTCCGCATGATGCAATTATTAATTAAAACATGCATTAGGGAACATTTACTTAAATAAAGATTTTATAGTGATATCATCACTTTTAGATGTTTTATGAAATTGGTGATTAAACTAGCGTTAGTAGTTTGATGGACTAGCTACCTATCAAGTCTTAACACCAAAATTAGATCTTGTGTGTTAATTACCATGTAAAATGAAATAGATCTTGAAGGAAAAACCAACATAAGGGCAAATAGGAGATCTAGAAGGAAAAATCAACATAAGGGCAAAACGGTAAATTTACCCTTTATTGTACAAATAGCTATAATATGGTTCATAATAAAGTTTTCGATTGGACATCGTATTAGTAAATTAAAACACATTTTCTCATAATTTTAAGTAATTCAAGAGTTCAACCAATTGGCTTTAGTGGAATGACATTTGGTTAATAAGTCGGAATTAATTTTAATGAGATTAAATTAATTCCAAGCTTATTAGAGCTTGAATTTTTTAAGTCCAATTAGATTCCCCACTTGGCTTCTAAGAAGGTTATCAAGGAAAGTAAGAAAAATAAACAGAGGTTAAAGGAAAGAAAATGAGATAGTTTGGAGAGAAATAGACGAATTGGATTCAGGCTAATAAGACCGGAACAATTTAATTAAGAGTTAATTAAATTGGGTCTTAAGTCTATAACTAAATGATGGGCTTACACTAGTTAATTGTTAATTATAATTCCAAAGGAACTTTTAATATTGGGCTGGATTTTGATTTAATTAATTAGATTAATTGAATGAAAATCTTAATTTAAAAAAAGGAAGAAGCAAAACCGAATTGTAGGATTCGGTAACGCTATCTACATTAATGATTTTGGTTATTAAATGAACATGTTATGAATTGTAGTGGAAGGGTCTTCATTTATGAAAAGTAAGAAACCTGCATCACCTTTTAACATTCTTTTATTAAATAATGAAGTGGTGCTTTTTGTATAACTCTTTTAACATTAAATGAAGTGGTTCTTTAATCTCCACTCACTTCCAAAGCAACCATTAAAAGGTTTAGTGGTTTTAAAGATGAATAACGTATCGTTCTTTTGACTTTTAAAATGAATGAAGTGTTTCTTTAATCTCCACTCACTTCCCAAGCAATCATTAAAAGGTTTAGTGGTTATTTATTTAATTGAAGGTGAGTTGTCCATTAACGTGGGTTTTTTGTAGCTATCTTCACTCTCTTTTAAAATGAAACATGTAAGACTTAGAGGGATACCATTTAATTTGGCTTTGATGCTACATGAAGTGGACGGTTTTTAGATCTCTCAATAAATACTTTTTTGTAGCTCTCTATTTGTCTATTCATTCTCTCAAAAACTGTCCAAGAGTTTGAGATTTCGGTTTTGTACAATTAATTTTTAGGTTTGATAAAAATGAAGGTATGAGAGGTGTAGTCTCTCTAAGCTCTCCAAACATTCGGCCATAGCAAAAGGTTTGCTCTCCTACATTTTTCTTCTCCTTTCCCACTAAAGGTCTTGTTAACTAAGTTATTCAAGAAGAACAAGTGGTCGATCGGATTGGTTGAGGACACAACAGCGAGGAATCAAAGCTATAGCGAGGAGTTAGTAATAATATGATCTTGTTCTTGTTATATTTATTTTCCTTATATCGTATCATGTATCGATTAAAGCATGTTGATTTGGTGTTTACGCTTCTGGTATATTGTGATTTCAGAAAAAGTTTTTCAAATCTACCATTTAGCGAAACCAAGCATGTTTTTATTTTTGATCCAACAGTCATTAAATCCAATTATCATTCATAAAAATTTACACTACCTTTTGACAATTATTTCTACTACCATTTATCAATTATCTTGTCACTCGGCATTTTTCTTAGTCCCAAAATGCCCAAAATTTCTGAAATTTCCTAAATTTGACCAAAATTTCTAAATCAATACTTATATTCACCAATTTAATTTTCAATATATATAACTACAATTCACATCAAAAATCACATTTATAAATCGATTATACTCGGAAAATGTCAATGAATACATATACAATCATTTTACTATATGCAATTATCAATTTTACGTGTATGTGTACTAAATGATGCATGAATATGAAACGCAATTTCTAACTTCTCAATATTTGCATATATACAATATTCTAGGGTTGTAACCCTTAACATGGGATAAGAGGATGTTATAATCACAAACAAACAAAATACATAAACACACAATCATGCAACAATACAATAATGGTATAATGGCGTCAAATCTCATGGAATGAACTTAACCTCAAACATCAATCAATTAAAAAGTGTCAACATGCTAACTTATTCCTTTCATGTTTAAGTTCTTTGATTTTAATATAAATATCAATCAAAATTTTAACACCCTATTCATTCACCTATAGCATTTGTAAGCATGCATTTATTATTATTGATCAATCAAACTATCACTAAGTAACCTTTTATGAAAATTATTACTATTTTTAAAAGATTAGTAGGTTTAATTTATTGCAAGCACCATTTTTTTAGATTTTCTTTAATGATAACCTAGCCTTTTGACTCGGAGGCAAACACCTTGTTATGAATGTCTTCCAGTTACTCAACTAGGTTATACTTTTTATTTAGCTTAGTTGGAGTATCAATCTAACCTTTTGACGTGAAGGCAAACATTTTTGCATAAATGGCCCCAATTACTCAGTTATATCACAACTCTCAATTGTCTACCAACTCTATTCTTATCCTAATTTTCTTAAAAAGGATAAGTGGAATAGGGATTTTATTTAATAATTTTTTTAAAAAAATATTAACACACCTCATTTCTTTTTAGTCATCCCTCTCATGAAAGGGTACTAATAATGCTAACCAAATCAATTGATTCTAGTTAGAAATGTATACAAAAAATTTCCTAAAGTGAAATATTAGGTTTCATATCCTAATTAACATGCATATTCCTCCCAAAGACACTTAAAACACAAAATTCATGAAGTTACTATGTCTTTACAATTTAAATGAACATGTTCAAAGTCATAAACTAATTCCATTCAATTCTCGCTATTAAGGCATTCACACAATGCACAATTCATCCAAAAAAATCAAAAGCTAATACAATACAAATGTAAAATTCATACACAATTAGTGTGCAATTGCATATAAATCCCACAATTAAACATGTTGTCCTCGATGTGAGAAACAAAACAATAAAAAGAAAAAGGGCACAATAAAGATGAAGTTAGAGCAAGAGTACTTTGGTGATTAGGGTGGTGATGGTATTGGTGATGAAATTAGGAGACACTCTATGCCATAAAGACCCATTAATTCACTCCCTATAAAATGAACATAAAAAATACAAATAACAAAGTATCAATAAAATAAATTGAAAATAAAAAAATAAAAAATCCTAATTTTTTGGTTTCCTCACAAGTATCGCTTGTTTAACATCATTGGCTTAACATACTCTCCCTACTCATGTAAAATGCCTAGACTAGGAGCTTGTGCATGAATTTCGTTTGGGGAAATCAAAATATAGATGCCTTAGATTTTATAGGGTGATATGGATATACAATCTATATTTACTACTAGTAGCTCCTAACATCTGTAGCTGGAAACTCCTAATGGATATAGATGTTACTCAGTGTCAATAACCTCACATGCACCTTAATGTAAAATATGGCATAGATCATAAATTAGTTATAGCTCAAACTATAGTCCAAGCCTCTCAATTTAAACCTAAACGTTGCAAAGACATTTTCATGTCGTCTACCTTTAGTGTGTATAAAAGTTGTAGTGTAAGCTCACTATATACTAGTTTATGATAATTGAAATGTTAGACCACCCACTGGCTGAAATTATCTCAAACATCCTGTTAGCAAGATTAACTAATCTAAGGATGTCTTAATCAATTCTACCTGGAGTGAATCAGTCGCTAAGGAACCCCTAAAAGGGCTACCGTCCGATGGGTACACAAAAGTGACGAAGTTGCTTTGACTATAGAACCATCCCTACCAGTTAAAGTGAATTAGATGATGGGCCTAAGGACTGCCCCTTTTCCCCTTTCTCCCCTTCCCCTATCACTACTGGAGCAAACTAAAAAACAAAGAGATTGGCCCAGTGACACATTAAACTATCTCGTGCAAAAAGTTTTGTATCTCTTTGTTATGACTTTATAACAAAATGTAGTGATGAGTGATATGGCTGTTATTACTCATCCATAGGAACTTGTATCTTTAGTGAAGGCGATGGTAGCACTGAGGGCCTCCACTACCTCTTTGGAGCTTTCATCCCAAGGGTAGTGGTGTGTGATAAAGAGGTAGTGTAGTGTGATGAAGAGACAGAGTTATCCTTATTTTCCCTCTTGTATGATGGTTGATATGTAAGACTTTTAAGTGGTCTAAGTAGTCCTCAAGTCCTTACCATAATGTAATACTTAAAGAAAAAAACAAGATCATTAAAATGATAAAAATAACATAAGAATGAAAAGGTGAGGAATAAAGTGTGAAAGTATATAAAAGGAAATATTGAGCCACTAAGCAAAATATAATCAACCTATAATATAAGCAAAATATAATCAAGCAAAATATATTGTAATAGTTTCTTATATCCTAAAATGCTAAAATATCAATCCCCATGTGTTTTAGTCCATTGTAGAGCTTAAATCAACTAGACCATTAAATTAAGGCACTAAAGCTACTTATATGGTTTCACTTTAAGAATATCCGACCATATAAAGTACATATAAGTTCAAATTCACATAAATCATTTATCTAACATACTAGAAAAATATTAACGGATATCTAATAATGAGATAAGCATAAGACATAATTCATAGCATTAAATATTCCAAAACTCATCTAAATAATGAAAATAGGGGTGTTACAGAAAAATACATGAATGAAGTCAAAAGATTTGGTAAGGAAAAATATAAATATGCATAAGGTTACTCTATGTATGATTTAGAAGGTTCATGGTTTTTCTAGTCTCTTTAAGAGCTAAAAAAGGAATTAAAATCCTAGAAACATTTAGCGAAGAAATATTTAAGAATGAGAAAACATAGAGGGTTTACATCTTATATAACGCCCTACACGACACATACATGAAACTATTTAGGCAAAGTATAGTGCTAATACATAGGGCCATATATATAACAAGGGGAATGTTATTTGAATTAATGATTTTCAAAAGCAAAAAAAATAGGTAGGATATATAGGGCCTACACAAATCATGTAGGTATCACATATAAAAATGACACTCTTTATTTCTTAGGTCTCATATACTTGGGCTTAAACATATGAGCGTGTATACTTACCTTAGGTTATGTTCATAACATAGTTATGGACACCCTACCATATGCTTGATTACGATAAAATGTGACATATTTTGTTATTTTTGATCCTCTTTTGTAAGTGAATATATATTTGCCTTTAGAGAAACACGAGTGTGTACATAGCCTCTTATATGATACCATCTAGTTGCTATTTATAAAAGTGCCAAATTCTATTTCTCTAGGTGGATCTATATGCGGTTGAATGCAATTGCATGTTAGAGCTTATGTAGACCCTAAAATATACAAAAATAAAAAATACACTAACTCTATATACTTGGCAAGGAAAATTCAACAAATCAAATCCAAGAAAATGAGATGAAACAAAGAAAATAAATAATTGATAACCTAAACACCTAGAAACATTTAAATATAAGGACATTAAAGGTTTAGAATGTCAGGTTGGCCTCTAATAGGGGTTTGTTTTAGGTCACAAGCTTGATTTCTTTTCATCAAAGTTAACCCGGTAAACTCCTACTAATGGTTTTTACCTTAAGATCTATTCCATCTTTATTCTTCTTCTTTTTCTTAATATAATGATTAACTTTTGGGCATACTCTATATTCTTTTATAATGTATCCGCCCATTCCACTTGCATCCTTAATCCTTCAATTTGTCCTATTTGCATTTTGTATTATCACCTCCTGCATAATATATATTCTCATTTGTAGCACCTCACTCTTATAAGGCATATTCCTGAACATATCGCAATATTTGAGAATGTACTCTACAAGAGCGGCATGCTAGGGCAGTTAATTAAACATACTCATTTCAAATTATTCACGATCATACGCATTCTTAGAAAATCTCATAATATTTTCACCCTATTTTATTTATAAATATTTTATGCCACAAATGTTACAAACAATATACAGATCATCAAAACTCCAATAATCATTTGGGCCGTTTACATGTACAAAACACTTTTAGAAATAAAGTTATTAAAAAACAAAAAATTTCAAATACAAATGGTACAGTACTTATGAATACACTCTTTAATACAAAATAATGTAAAACATATGCAGAAGTGAACTAATCCCGACTATTATCTTTTATTCGAATGTAGTGTCATACTCTAATTGGTTCAACTGGGTATCCCCTAAACCTGAAAAACCACGTTGTAATTTTAGTGAGTTTTTTAAACTAAGTGAGCAGACCATCCTCGATGGCTCAGTCATTTCACATAACATAATTGGTTCACAGTTCACTTCAATTTGGAAATAAGTTATAACATATATAACATATATAAAACATCACTACATTAATTCATCATGTAGCATCAAATAACACTTTATTCACTTATTTCACATTTAGAGTAGTCAAACAGTTCATTGTGGTCATTTAAACATACATACCAATTATCTATACAATGCTCATGAGACATACTTTCAATTTTTATCATTATGATTGAGTGCTTGTAACTGTCCCATGTTTATTATGGATACCAGGCTCATTGGTAACTGTCCTGTATCTGTTGGGGATATCGGCCTCATTGTACATAGTGAGCCTTTAGTTCTTAATCACATTCTGAGCTTTAAGCTCTTTTTCGGTGGCTAATCCATTCACAACAACCTTTACATATTCATGCATTCATGTAATGAAATGCACCACATGTATTCACTCAATCACTAGTGCTTACTTGTTCACATTCACGTTCACATTTTTCATTGAACCTTGGTCTGGCATTTACAATGAAGTTGAGTATCACTTATTCTGTCAAATTCACATACAACGAACACTTCTAATATGATATTCATGGATCAAATGTCTTAGAAATTTGACATTCGGAATCAACACATTTGCATCATATAATAATTCATTAAAAAATTTAAGCAAAACAAACATTTAAAGTAAGAGCATCTAGGTTGACTCACATTATACTCCAGATTAGCATTAGCTTCCAAGATCCAGAAACGTCTGGATGCTAACATTGTATCCTATGTATCAACATCATGCAATAAACACATTGCACACACATTACTAATTGCACAATCATATAAACATTTGATTGTAAACATATGTAGATGTGTAATGTATAATGCATGCTCAATTTGACTATTTTGGGTATGTTTACATAATTCATATCTCAAGATCATTCATACTTCAGCTTTCATAAATGTCAAGTTTAAATTTAGGTTTAAAACTCATTTGTACAAGATTATTCTAAGCTCATCATTCACTCATATATCTATCACATACATGCTCTCCGATCCTTTTTCTAGCGTTATAAGATCAAAAAATATCCCAATTTCTCATTCATCTTTACTCGATACACACCATCCATCTCATTTAAATCACATTAACCATATAAGAATCACTTTCATTTTTGTAACGTCTCTAAATTTCCAGAATTTGTCACATTGATATCAATCATCCATGCTTAAGTTATAACCTTGATTATCTCCTTAATTACGTCACACATTTAATCACTTCATCCTTCATCAAACTAGGTTCAATTTAAACCTTATTCAAACCTAAATGCATCATAGAAAAGTACCCTAGCATTTGATGTTTCAAACCACACATAAAAGGAGAACATTTCACGTTTAGACCATTTCAGACCCTGTCCATGATCATGGGTCATGATCGTGGGATGGGTGCCACGATCGTGGCCTACCTCCCTTTTTTCTACATTTTTCCAAATTTCTTACTCTTTACTTACTACATTTAACACCTTATGCATAGTTCATCATTCCTAACTTAAACCCTCATTATTTCCACTTTATTCTCACTCCCATTTTAACTCAATATCATTCTTAAACAAATCATAATTTATGGTTGATCATAACACAAAAATAGAACATTCACATATACACATTCACATTCATCAATTTTCTACACACACTTAACTTCATTTTCAACTTTACTTTATCTGTAAATTAGCATCTTACTTCTTTTCTTTTCAAGACACCAAATTTTTCTTTTCCTTTAACTTCGAAGCTCAATCTAGCTTTCTCGTATGACAACTTATGATTTACATTTCTTATATACTCAAAACAAAAAAAATTTAAATCATTCACTCATTCTCATTTCTACACTCATCCTTTACACTAATTTAAGTAATATACACATCTCTTATTTTGTCAGTTATCAACTTTCATTCAAACACTCATTTCCATTATTAATCATCCATAAAACCATGCATGACCTAATATTTTTCATTTTTGTGAAAGTAGAACATGTGCACGTATATTTACTCTTCAGTGCTCATCACTAATTCTTCTACATTTTTGCACACTCTCATACACCATCTACTCTATTATTCTAACATTATAACAATCCATAATCTATTACCCATCAAAAACACAAAAGTAGGATAGGAATATGTCTATTGTCTAGTCAAGTTACATATATATTTTCAAAATCTTTTTCATGATCATTCCTAATCTATCATCAAAAGGTTTCTATCAAGCAATCCATGAAGAACAAGAATACACTTACTTGTTTTTAACTCCAACTTCTTCAGTCACCATAAAACCCTAGATTTCCTTGAACCACACGATCATCATCATAGAAGGTGGAGTAGGTTATGTTCTTCTTCAAGAAGAAGACAACATGATCTTGAAAAAACAAGTGAAAAATGATGGCAAAGCTCATAATAGTGAGAGTTGAAGGTATCGTGGAAATGAAGAAGAAGAAATGGAGAAGATGAAGATAGAAAATGAAGAGAGATGAAGAAAGCATCAAATGAAAATTAAAGACAAAAGATAGTCTTTCAAATATAAGAAAATATCATGGATGGGTGTGTGACATGGCAAGTGACACCTGTCACTTGCCAACATGTCACCACCTTACGGTTCCTCTTTCTTAACCAGTCCATTTGTCTCCAATTTCTAATTCAATTGTCTCACAATTTTTTATGATACTTTTCATTAAATCCTAATGTCATTTATCAATAATTTCTACTACCATTTGACATTTATTTTTACTACCATTTATCAATTGTCTTACCACTTGGCATTTTTTCTAGCCCAAAAATTACTTATAATTTTAGAAATTTCCTAGATTCCACCAAAAATTCTAATTCATCAATAAAATATACCAAATCAATTTTCAAGGCAAAGTATTCACTATCCACATCATAATCACTTTAATAAAAATCATTTATACTTGGAAAATGTCAAATGAGTGCATAAAAATCATTGCAATGTGTATGAAAATCCTGCATGGCTCACTCATATCACATAACACAATTGGTCCATAGTTCAGTTCAATTTGTAGATAAGTTATAACATATATAACAAATCACTTCATTAATTCATCATATAGCATCAAACAACACTTTATTCACTTATTTCACATTTCACATTCAGAGCAGTCAAATAGTTCATTTTTATCATTTAAAGATACATATCAATTATATATACAATGCTCATAAGACTCACTTTTAATTATTATTGTTATGATTGAGTGCCTGTAACTGTCTCCTATTCATTATGGATACTGGGGTCAATGGTAACTGTCCCGTATCTATTGGAGATATCAGGCTCATTATACATAGTGAGCCTTTGGCTCTTAATGACATTCTGAGCTTTAAACTATTTTTTAGTGGATACTCCATTCACAAAAACCTATATCAATTCATGCATTCATGTAATGAAATGCACCACATGTATTCACTCAATCACTAGTGCTTAATTTTTCATATTCACATTCACATTTTTCATCAAAATTTTGTCTAGCATTCAACAATCAAGTTGAGTATCACTTATTCTGCCAAATTCACATACAATGAGCACTTCCAATATTGTATTCATGCATCAAATGTCTCGAGCATCTAATTTCTGGAATCATCACATACATATCACATAATGATTTATTACAAAAATTTAAACAGAACAAACATTTAAAGTAAGACCATTTAGGCCGACTCACAGTACGCTCCAGATTAGCATTAGCTTCTAAGATCTAAATATGTGTGGATGCTAACGTTGTATCCTATGTAGTAACATCATGCAATACACACATTACTATTTGCACAATCACATAAACATTCAATTGTACACATATGTATATGTGTAATGTATAATACATGCTCAATTTGATTATTCAGGTATGTTTACTTAATTCATATCTCAAAATCATTCATACTTCAAATTTCATATATGTCGAATTTGAATTTAGGTTTACACCTCATTTGTACAAGATTATTCTAAGCCCATCATTCAATCATATATCTATCACATACATGCTCTCTAATCCTTTTTCTATCATTATAAGATCATAAAATATCCCAATTTCTCATTCATCTTTACTCAATACACATCATTCATCTCATTTGAATCACATTAGCCATATAAGATTCACTTTCACTTCTATACTTCTCTAAATTTCCAAAATTTGTCACATTGATATCAATCATCCATTCTTAAGTTATAACCTTGATTATCACCCTAAGTATAACACACATTTAATCACTTCATCCATCATCAAACCTTATTCAAGCCTAAATGCATTATAAGAAAATGTGCTAGCATTTGTTGTTTCAAACCACACATAAAAGGAGAACATTTCATGCTTAGGCCATTTTAGACCTTGCCTCCGATCGTAGGACTCTTCCCCACGATTGTGACAGAAACATTTTCATCTTCCCACAATCGTTAGATGGGTGCCATGATCGTTACCTGCTCCCTTTTTTCTGCTTTTTTCCATATTTCTCACTCTTTACTCATTACATTTAACACCTTATCCATAGTTCATCATTCCTAACTTAAACCCTCATCATTTCCCCTTCATTCTCACCCCTACTACAGCTCAATATCATTCTTAATCAAGTCATAATTTATGATTGATCATAACACAAAAAAAGAACATTCATATATAAACATTCACATTCATTAATTTTCTACACACACTTAACTTCATTTTCAACTTTACTTTGTCTCTAAATTATCATCTTACTTCTTCTCTTTTCAAGATACCACATTTTCCTTTTTCTTTAACTTCTAAGCTCAATCTAGTTTTCTCACATGATAACTTATGATTTACATTTCTTATATACTCAAAACAAAACATATTTAAATCATTCACTCATTCTCATTTCTACACTCATCCTTTACAAAAATTTAGGTCATATACACATCTCTTCTTTTGTAAATTATCAACTCTCATTCAAACACCCATTTCCATTATTAATCATCCATAAAACCATATATGACCTATTATTTGTCATTTTTATAAAAATAGAACATATACATATTTATTTACTCTTCAATTCTCATCACTCATTCTTCTATATTTTTGCACACTCTCATACACCATTTACTCTATTAATCCAACATTATAACATTCCATAATCTATTACCCATCAAAAACACAAAGGAAGGACATGAATATGTCTATTGTCCAGCTACGTTACACATGTATTTTCAACATCTTTTTCATGATCATTCCCTTCTTAATCTATCATCAATAGATTTCTATCAAGCAAGCCATAAAGAACACGAATATACTTACTTGTTTAACTCCAACTTCTTCAATCACTATGAAACCTTAGCATTTCTTGAGCCACACAATCATAATTATAGAAGGTAGAGTAGGTTAGGTTCTTCTTCGAGAAGAAGACAACATGATCTTGAAGAAACAAGTGAAAAATGATGGTAAAGTTCACAATGGTGAGAGTTGAAGGTATCGTGGAAATGAAGAAGAAGAAATGGAGAAGATGAAGATCGAAAATGAAGAGAGAAGAAACTTGCCACATGTCCCCTTCTTTTGATTTCTAATCGGTCCTCTTTCTTAACCAGACTATGTGTCTCCAATTTCTAATCCAGTTGTCTCACAATTTTCTATAATACTTATCATTAAATCCTAATGTCATTTATTAGTAATTTCTACTATCATTTGTCATTTATTTCTACTACCATTTATCAATTGTTTTGTCATTTGGTATTTTTCTAGTCCACAATTACTTAGATTTCAAAAATTTTTTATATTCCACTAAAAATTATAATTCATCAATAAAATATACCCAATCAATTTTCAAGACAAAGTATTCGCTATCCACTTCATAATCACTTTAATAAAAATTATTTATACTTGAAAATGTCAAATGAGTGTATAAACAATCATTAAAATGTGTATGAAAACCTATTCACATGTGTTTGTATGCTACTGTTATGCATGTGTATGAAATGCATTTTTCTTATCTCTCATTGTCATTTCTCATTCGCAAAAATCTATGGTTCTAACCCTTAGTATAGGAAAACAGGATGTTATATCAATAATCATACCAAAATGGAGTGTTCTCTTTTAATGTGTTTGGTTCCCCTTCTATCTCTGTTCCTCCTATCTCTTTCTCTAGGAGCAAGCTTTAAATAAGCTATTTATAAGCACCTCTGGCTTTATAATTTAGAATCTTAATTGAACTGAACTAACTACATCACCTTTACCCTTGTCAAATTACATCATCTATCCTTGTCAAATTACATCACACTAACTAATTGGACGACACCGTCATTGTATAGGACTTTATATGACATGATTTACCTACATCACAACTAACAAGATAAGCAATTACATTCAATTAGAAAAGATACATCCACATCCATAAAGAATTTTACTATCTTTAAATGATCCTCCCATATAGTCTTTATGTAGAGCTATGTCTATCTACTATGATCTTATCTATCACATTATCTAATATCTCTTCTTGATCTCTATCCATTGACTATGAGTCTTCTAAGCCCAAAGTCTTTCACAGCACAATGACTTGGTCCAATGCTTACCTATGTCAAGTCTATTAGTTATAATTCGTCTATTTGAGCACACATTAAGTCCTTGGAGCTGTTATATGTCTCTCTCATACATATATTCTAGCTAACCTTCAACCTAAAGTCCATCTCAAGCTATCTTTTGGTCTCACATCTAAATCTTGCATCACTACAAGAAAATCACGTGATAGCGTCGAAATATTACCGACGGCATGATTTCCGTCGCTTCTTACCGATAGAATGAAAATATTCTGTTAGAAATACAGTGATTTAGCGATAGAAAATACATCCATTTGTAATACTGTAGGGAAAACCTTCGCGCAAAATCTCCGACGGCATATAGGGACGCCAAAACTCATGATGTCGGGAAAACATGCGGGAACCATTCTCGTAATTTAATTACTTCGCCGCTTTACTGTCGGTACAAAGATATCATTTACTGACGGAAGTTTATTCCGTCGCAATATTTGGTAGCTTATTTACCAACGGAATGCCCTTCTGTCAGCAAATTGTTAACAAACGTCGTCATTTTGATTAAGACGGACGATAAGCGTTAATCACCGACGGAATGTGTTGTGTCCATCGGTAACTATTCCAAATAAACCTAGGTTACTGACGGAATCATTATTCCGTCGGTATTTGAGTTTCCACCGGGTTAAGTTGCCGCTCTTTTACCGACGGAATGTTGTGTGTCCGTTGGTAACTATCGATAGGGAAACCTCGATTACCGATATAATTATTATTTCGTCAATATTTGAGTTTCCATCGTATTTAATTGCCGCTCTTTTATTGACGGAATGGTGTTGTCCGTCAGTAACTGTCGGCAGTTGCGTCATATAGAAACCTAGATTACCGACGGAATGTTATGTTCCATGGGTAATCCAACGACTATAAGTCGGGCGCTGACCCCTTCCCTTCCCCTCGCGCCTTCATTTCTCCTCTCCTCACAAACCATTCGGTCCAGAGGTTTTCCGACTCCTTCTCTCGCATTTTTCGATCGTTTTTCGATTATTGTCTTGCTCATCGTGTGTTATTTGAGGTAAACTCTCTTATAAGTGTATTATTTCTAGAAAAAAGCATGTTTGTAGCGTTAAACGTGAATGTTTGGTTATATTGAGATTATACATATTACGTATGAACTGCTCGATAAAATGCATTTTATGATATTTAAAATGTTTTTTGTAATTTTTGTGTTAATTTGAGAATTTGAATATGTAATTTTGATAAAATGTTTAATGTGAAGTTTT
>JANQBM010104658.1:0-26510 GCA_025594535.1 Erythroxylum domingense | reverse complement strand
GTGCAAAAATTCACTATTTACTATTCATGTGCATATATGAATGCATGAATAAGTCACTACACTATAAACAATCCTAACCCTTCCAAAAGACCAAAATACCCTTCCCATAAGTGAGGGGATGTTACATCAATTCCTCTATATAGGATGACACCTGTAGAATTGATGAAATTTAAGACATAGTTATAGGAATTGTTAGATAAGAGTTTTATTAGACCCAATGTGTCACCTTGGGGAGATTCAGTATTGTTTGTAAAGAAGAAAGATGGAACCCTAAGATTGTGTATTGACTATAGATAGTTGAATCAGGTAATAGTGAAGAACAATTATCCTCTATCAAGGATAGATGATTTGCTTGATTAGTTATAGGGAGCTCAGGTGTTTACAAAGTTACACTTAAGATCAGGGTACTATCAGTTGAAGATAGCTAAAGCTGATGTACCGAAGAGTGCATTTAGAATGAGACATGGGCATTTTGAGTTTTTGGTGATGTCTTTTGGATTGATGAATGCCCCAGCATCATTTATGGCTTTGATGAATAAGGTATTCCAACCTTATTTAGATCATTTTGTGATTGTATTCATTAATGAAATTTTGGTGTATTTGAAGTGTGACGAAGAACATGCAGAGCATTTAAGGTTGGTATTACAGATAATGAGAGAGAAACAGTTGTATGTCAAGTTCAGTAAGTGTGAATTTTGGCTTGATCAAGTAATATTTTTGGTTCATATTGTGTCTAGACAAAACATGCAGGTTAACCTAAAGAAAGTAAAAGCAGTGATAAAGTGGGAAGCTCCGAGAAATCAGACTGAGATCCAAAGTTTCCTTAGACTAGTTGGATACTATCGGAGGTTTATCGAGGGAGTTTTCTTTGATCTCAGCCCTTTTGAAAAAACTTCTAAGGAAGAATATAACATTAAGATGAAATGATAAATGTCAGAGAAGTTTTGAGGAGCTCAAGCATTGGTTAACTATAACATCTGTGTTAGCTATTACATCTAGATCTGGAGGTTATGTGGTGTATAGTAATGCATCACATCAGGGATTATGATGTGTACTGATGTAGTATGGTAGAGTGATAACTTATGCATCGAGACAATTAAGGTCTCACGAGTTTAACTATCCGGTACATGATTTAAAACTTATTGCAGAAGTATTTGTTTTGAAGATTTAAAGATACTATCTGTGAAACTTTTCAGGTATTCACTTTGAGGTATCTGTTGAGTCAGAAAGAGTTAAATATGAGACAGAGGAGGTGAATAAAATTATTGAAAGATTATGGTTACACAATTGAGTATCATCCTAAGAAAGAAAATGTGGTAGCTGATGCATTAAGCCTGAAATCCAATAGTAGTGTGGCTCAAGTACAGTTAGTTGCCTAAACTAGAACAACTAAGAACATTGAATGTTGAATTAAATTTGGGGCAGAATGAAGCATTGATGGCTATATTGAAGTTGAGACGTGTATTGTATGATAGAATTATAAAGGCTCAAAGCAAGGATTATGAATTAGTAAGGCTTATTGAAAAAATGAAAGAGAATCCGGATTCTGAATTTGAATTGAGAGGTGAGACATTATGGTTGAAGCAGAGATTTTGTGTGTCCGATATGTTGATAATTTGAGAACAGAGATACTAGTGGAAGCTCACTTAGTAGCTTATGCTATGCATCCTGGTACTACTAAGATGTATACACACCGAAACAACATTTCTGGTGGCCAGGGATGAAGAAGCAAGTGGCTGAGTATGTTGCTAAGCATTTAACTTGCCAATAGATTAAGGCATAGCATCAGGCTCCAATTGGTAAGTTACAGTCACTGCCTATTCCATAGTGGAATTAGGAGATAATAACTATAGATTTTATAATAGGTTTACTGAGGACTCCGAGACAACAAGATGCCATATGATTCATTATTGATAGATTGATCAAGTCGGCTCATTTCTTGCTAGTGAGAAAGAATAACTCACTAGATCAGTTAGCTCAGAGATATGTGAATGAGGTAGTAAGGTTACATGGAGTTTCAATTTCCATTGTATCAGACAGGGATCTTAGATTTACCTCAAGATTTTGGGATAGTCTACAGACAACTTTGGGTATGAAATTAAACTTTAATACTGCATTTCATCCTCAGACAGATGAACAGAGTGAGAGAATGATTAAGATTGTTAAGGATATGCTCAGAGCTTATGTATTGGAGTTTCAAGGAGTATGAGATCAGTTTGTAGCTCTGGTTGAATTTGCTTATAACAATTAGTATCATAGTAGTATCGGTATGGCTCCATATGAGGCGTTACATGGTAGGAAGTGTCGTTCGCCTTTGTATTGGGATGAAGAGGGTCTAAGGATTTTTGAAGGCCTAGAGTTAATTCAGGATACTGTTGATAAAGTGAAATTGATTTGTAGTAGAATTAAAGCAGCTCAAGATAGAAAGAAAAGTTATGTGG
The DNA here is from genome assembly GCA_025594535.1 of Erythroxylum domingense. Classification (NCBI taxonomy): domain Eukaryota; kingdom Viridiplantae; phylum Streptophyta; class Magnoliopsida; order Malpighiales; family Erythroxylaceae; genus Erythroxylum; species Erythroxylum domingense. Next base: position 24,069 of record JANQBM010104658.1, on the reverse strand, counting down.
ATCAGCATAGGAGAGATATGGAGTATCAAGTGGGAGATGAAATATTTCTGAAAGTATCGCCTTGGGGAGGGGTGCTGAGGTTCAGTAAAAAGGGTAAACTCAACCTAGATATATTGGTCCATATAAAATAATCGAGAGAGTTGGACCATTGGCTTATAAATTATCCTTACCTATTGAAATGGCTCAGATATATACTGTGTTCCATATGAGTATGGTTAGGAGATTTTGATTTGATCCTACACATGTGCTAACAGAATAGGAGATTGAAGTTGTTAGTAATCTGAGTTATATTTAAGAAACAATCAAGATAATTGGCTATCAGAATAAGCAATTGAGAAACTAAGTGATTCCATTGGTGAAAGTCCTTTGGAGAAATCATACGAGTGAAGAAGCTATATGGGAAACTGAAGAAAACATGAGGAGACAACTACCTATTTGATCAATCAGGTAAGAATTTTGAGGGCAAAATTTCTTAAGGGGGAGGGGAGAATTGTAATATTCGGTCTCCGGAACATATGTAGGGTTCAACCCTAGATCACTGTAAATGAGTGATAGTATTGATAATTTAAGAAAATGCTTTTCATTTGGATAGTTTACACATACGAATTATAAACTATTATACATATTACAAAGTTAGTACATGCATTCAATTGACATGTCCCCGGGTATGAAAGATTTTAAAGTGACTATAATGTGAATTGTGAATTGTTATGTTATGAATTATGGTTTAATTGGATTATAATTAGTGATTTGGAAGTAATTGTGATTAATTGTAAAATTGATGAATTAATATGTACAATTGGATTAGAAAAAATGCCAAGTGGTTAAATAATTTGATATATGATAAATTAGGGTTACTAAGCCTATAATTGTGTGACATTTGGCATAGTTAAATGAGTGACAAATGGACTAGTAATTAATTGACAAATGGACCAATTATTGTGTGACAAGTGGACCAATGATTAGGAGACATGTGGACTAATTAATTAGTGACTAATGGAAGCATCTTAAAGAGATTAGTGGCAGCTTATTAGGTAGACATATGGGAGGTATGCCATATAACAAATGTCTTAGTTTAATGTTGACACCTAACATGTTGATGAGGCAAATCCTAAAAACAAAGTTTTTGTTGCTTTCTTCATGGTTCACCATTGAAACTGCATCCAACTTCTTAGTCAAATTGTTACACAAAATATACATGTTAATCCTTCATAAAATAGCTAAGAAAACTAACCTATTGTTACCTTCATTTTGTTGCTGAAACTAGTTCATTATCATCTTGAGTTTGTGTTGATTTTTCTTGCATGGAGACTTAGTTTAGTATGTACTTTTGTGTTAAATTAGAAGCCTTATAAATAAGTAGTTATTTGATCTTAATGGCATGCTTAGTGGTATGAGAATGATGCTTGAATTGGAATGAATGAATAAGATATTGGTGATGATATGTGTTAGAAAAATGTTGCATGAACTACGAAGCTTTTATGCTTGTTCTTGGAGTATGAAAATCGTGGAATTATAGGTTGAATTATAGATGAATTAGGTATGGATTTGATGTATTAAAAACGTAAATTTATGCTAAAAAAAGATGTGAATATAGTGTTCTTGAATTGAGAAGGAATTAGGACTATATGCATGATAAGGTTTGATAGTGTATGGTTTGATTTTTGAAGCATGAAAGACCATAATGTTTAGCTAAAATTGGAGTATAATTCAGACCTTAATGAGGTTGCATCATGAGTAGGAATTATGGAAAATTGGATGTGTAAAAGATGTTTCATTGTATAAGAAATTCATGGAGAATTGGAAGAAAACATGCAGGGCACAATCGTGGCCTGATTATTTTAGTTCTGTCACAATCGTGGTCATGAGTTCTCGATCGTGGCTTGTTGTATATGGTTTTTTCACAATCATGGCAAGGTCCAACGCAATTGTGGGCTAGTATAAAGAGTGAAATGTTATATTTTAAGTGATGTTTGAAACAAATAATGAAAGGATACTATCTTATGATGTATTAAGGTTTGAAATGAACCTAAGGATGTTGAATAAGTTGGTTGAATGATTGATTGATGAACTTAAGATAATTAAGTTAATTGAGGTGTAAATCTAAGTTAAAACAAGACATATCCAAATGACAATGTTTGAATGATTACAATTGTGATTAAGGAAAACATACCCAGGAAAAGTCATTGAGCATGTATTGAATTTGGCACATATATATGTGTAAAATTGAATGTTTATTTGTTTGATCACTTTGGTAATGTGTACAATGTATGTGTTTTTAGACGCTCAAGTCGAACGCGATCAACAAGACATTGTCGAACCATTTAGGCAATAGCGTAAATTGGAGCATACTGTGAGTAACTTAGATATTCTCACTAGGATTAACTTATCTCTATTTAATTCCCAATTAATGATCTGTATACTCAACGAAAGTTGAATGCCAGACTGAGATCTGATGAACATGAGATTCTGTCTGTGCATCATGAATAAATGATATTGTTAGCATGTTTTGTGATTTGATGCATCACATTAATATGGATGATCAGATAAAGGTGTTGTGACTGACGTAGCCATTTTGAAAGAGCTTTAAGCTCAGAAATCTGTAATTCGTATGTAGAGTACTTATGATTAATGAGCCTGGTACCCACAGTGGGTACGAGACAATATCTATATTTGTACCTGAAAGGCGTTCAATTACAACAAATAATAACGAATGTGGAGTCTCATATGCATCTGCATTTGTACATTTATGATTATGAATTATATGATCATGAATCCATTTTTAAAATTGTATTGATAATGTGATATGCCATATTTGTGTAATTGTTGATAAAGTGATTGATTGGAATATACATGTCCCGAAAGGGTATATAAAATGTTGTGACATTCAATATTTCTTATTGAGATAAGAAATGTTGTGAATTTGGATGGATAAGAAATATTTCTTGTTAAGATAAAAGTAACTTTCCCTTTAGGATGAACAAAAACTTTCCCTTTCGGTTTCACATTAACTTTCCTTTGCAGAATCGTTTTAGTCAGGCCCCAAGATGAAGGCAAGTAACTTTCTTCTTATGGAAGTTCCATAGAAGTCTTCGATGGAGGCTTTTCTTCTATAGGAGTGTTGTAGAATCATTTCCTTACCTTGTAAAAGTCATTGGATGCCAACATTATGAGAGAACTGAGTAAGAAAAAAGATGAAGGAATGAATGGAGTCGGGAAAACTTGGAGAAATGTTGTTTCGGCATAAACCTCCTATGATAAACCAAAACACTTCCCCTCCACCTTAGTTGATGGCATTGTCTCTCCTCCTCTCGAGTTGCTTTAAAAAGGAGCTAAACACTAGAGTAACACTTTTCTTGGATTTTTTTCTAAGTAAAAGGCTAACTTTCCCTTTTATGCAAAGCTAAGCTTAAACAAGATGGGAAATAAGGGACTAAACAAAAACTTGCTCACTGAGGAAGACACCTTTCTGTTTAAGTTTACAGTTGGGGATAGAATGTGTACAATTATGCAATCAAGCCTTTGGCATATTGGAGGACAACCCATATTCGTCTAGAAATGGGTTCCAAGTTTGGAATATGATAAAAATATCATAAAAACCATCCTTTCGGGTATCAATTTTTATAATATACCTTTTGAATATTGGACTTTAAATGGTTTGAGTTTTTTGCCAGTTCAATTAGCAAACCTATTACTTTTGATTCAGCTGCTGCTAATCTTAAGAATGTATGCTATGAATGAATCTGTGTGGAGATAAATCCTAAAAATTCTCTCCTTAAAATTATTCCCATTATGAAACTCAATTATGGAAGTGAACTTGTAAAAATTGAAATCCAATTAACTTTAGAAACCTAAAGGGAGATTATTCTAAAAAAGGGACTACTATAAGCTAATGAAGATTGTGTATGATCATACTACTCAAAACACTAAAGATAACTCTCTTGATGTTATTCCTAAAGATCATATTGCCTTACCAGATGAAGGTAAGGCCCAACTTAATAATTAGGACATGACTGGAACTATTCTTATTAAGAAGAAGGGAAAATCTGAAGATAATAATGAGCATAAAGAGGAGGTAGCTCACTAAAGTCTCTCATATATGAGGTAGAAGTAGAATGATCAATTCACTCTAGCTTCCATCAAAAGATTATAGAGGAAAAGGAGGAAACCCAAAAGGGGTTGGTAATCTCATCATTAATATATTTATGTTTTTGTGAATATTATAGGCTTTAATGAACCTCTCAAAGGACAATCTGTCAACGATCTTTTGTTAAAGATGAATCCAATTCTACTTGGATTACTTGAAATAAGAACTAAAGCTCAAAAGGTCCACAATGTCATGAAAATCTTGGGAAAAGATTGGAAATATGGTTCTAATCATGATCATCACTTCAATGGTAGAATTATATATGCTTACAATTTCTAGAAAGTACAGGTCACTATGCTAAGCTCTTCAAACTAATACATCCATCTGAATTACAAGCCTATTGACTTATGAATTAAGTTTGAAACTAGAATTATTTATGTTACTAACTTTGAATGTTAGAGAGAGAAACTTTGGGAGGATTTTTACTTCATCCAAACCTCTATAAATAAGCCCTGGTTGATTGCAAGAGACCTTACTATTGCACTTCATCCTTCATAAGCTAAGGGAGACAAGATTAATTCTTCCAAACTTAATAAGGAGTTGGAGAGTGTTATTAATAAGTTAGAGGTGACTGATCTTAGATCAGGAGGGAGTTTCTTCACTTAGAGCAATAAACGGTAAGGAAATTGCTTCATTAGGAAGAAGTTGGACTAAATGTTTGTTAACAAACCCTGGTTGAGCCAATTCCTTGATTTATATACCCACTTTGGGTCCCCCTTATGCTCTAATCATTTCAGTATGGAGGTCTTAAATTTCATCTCTCCAACCCCCTTTAAAGCTCCATTCAGATTCTTTAACTTTCTTATCAACAAAGATGGGATTATGGAACTAGTGCAAGAAGTTTGGAGGAGAAGAATCACATATTGCAAAGCTTATCAATTTATAAGTCAATTTCAAATTCTAAAAAATAAGCTTAAGATTTCTCATGAACCTAATCAATCCACAACCTTTGTCAAGCTTCATAAAGCTAAAAAGGATCTTAGGAGAGCTCAGGAGGCATGTTGTCATCATCTTGATAGCATTGTCTTTAGGACTATTGAAGCTAACAAATTAGGGAAATACAATAAGGCTCTCTAGATCACCATTCTCTGCTTATGCAAAAAGCTAGAATAACCTGGCTGAGAAAGGGTGATTTCAATACCAAATTCTTCCACAATTCTATCTTAGCAAGGGAAAATGTTAACAAGATTAACTTTCTTTTGGATTCTAATAATCAAATGGTGACTGATAGATTCTTCTTGATGAATATGATTTTTGGTTACTTTAAGAGCATGTTTAGAGCTTCAAGTACATATAGTTTAACTACCTTATAAGAGCTTATGGAGTTAATTGGTCCTCCTATATCCTTATCTCAAGATGCTTTATTAAAGCTCCAACAACCATTTTTACCCCATGAGTTTAAATTAGTACTTTTTAGTCTTAATCTTAAAAAAGCTCTAGGTCTAAGTGGGTTTAATACCTATTTCTTCTAAAAAACCTGGCATATATCAGGTAATCTACTTGTGAAATTGTCTTGGAATTTTTGAGTTCTGAAAGAATTTTGAGGTAAATTAATGATATTTGTTAGAGTAATGCTCTAAAGGCAATCAGCTTTAGTACTTTTGTATTCACTTTGTTTTGATTAAAAAAGTGAAAGACGTTTTTCATTAATTTGATATTCATTTATATATGAATTGATATTGATCTTAAATCGAATTAATGAAGTCCATGATACAAAACATATCATGAAGGAAATCATGATGAGATCATAATAATGAGATTCCTATCATATGCAATTATGTTAGTGTCTAAATAATCCCTAGTCATAGGAATAATAAGACAGGACATTATTAATCTAGACAAACTAACACATGTTATACTCATTAATTTGATCAAGCTAACATGTGGATTCTTATTAAGGGTAGTAAGTACATCGGATGACCCGCTATGAGATTATCATGTGGATGATATATCTAATGTCAATGATTAATCTCATCATAGAAATGGTGCAAATATCCTTAGACTTGAGGTACTCAAGGATATCTTGGATACTAATCCTATGTTTTGACATCATTCCTTCCTTGTTACCTTAAGACGAGATTAGGGTGGTGATTAGGTACAATTATTGGTATTCAAAGGTAAATGGGTAGTCAACAAAGGACTCACCACTCTTGATAGAAGGAGAGGATACTCACGACCTCTTGTCAGGGTCATTACTTAGGAGTCTCTGGCTAGAGCAGTTATGTGACATTAAGAGAGTCTTCAATGATATATAGAGTAATGAGATCCCAGGACAAGAACTAACATCACTTGGACTAGATGTGACGTAGTCAGTCTAGTGGGAATTGACACATAGCTCATACTCTAAACCAAGTGGGGTATAGTATGGTGAAAGGAAAAATTGCATGGTAATTGCCTATGGAAAGGTTCATAAGTCGGAGAATTAACTATCAAAATGTTTGTGTGTTAATCCACTTATATTATGGCAAATTGGCATCCTGAAACCCTTCATGATTTGCTTGAATTAAGAGTTAATTCAAGTGCCTAAAATAACTGAGAACTTAAGGGTCACATGCATAAAATATCGGATGAAAAATATAGTTTGTATGGTCAAATTTAAGTAGGCCATGGCCCATTGGCCATGTTTGTGACAGAGGGCACGAAGGAGTATATAAGTGAGTTCTTCACTTATGAACATTAAAGTTTAACCACTTCTTACACACACTCAAGTGAGAGCAAAAGGGCTCTAAAAGAGTTCTAGAGTGAGAGAGAGATATCAAGAGTCTTATTCTTGCAATTTATGCAATTGTTGCATGAATTAAAGTGTATGCAACAAGAGTCTTGATCTATCTTTTATCATTTTGAGTATATACTAGAACTCATCTAGTTTGGTGCTTAAATCACCCTTACACATTGTTTTTTCTTCTTCTTTGCGTGTTTTTGGGTGATCAAGGAAGGGTTTGGTGATGAAAACAACCCAAACAAGGAGAAGAAACAAGAAAGGAGGAGAAACAAAAGTTAAAAATGTTTTATATTTCATGTTCTTTATATATCCATGCATGCATGTATGATTATGTGTTTTTTGGGTTGTCATGGTGTCAGAATCTAGATTTTGACACTTCTGCTAAATTCTTATGCATGTAATTGATGCATCCATGGCAAACCTAACAGTAGTATTAGAGCAATATGCATGTAATAGATGATGTATTGAACATGTGCAAAGTGTTTGCTTAGTTGTGACTAACATGCATGTTGATTTGGAATAATTCTTGTAAATTGTAGAAATTTTTTTTCTGATTTTCTTTCACAGAAATATTTATAAGATGTTATTTCATGTTTTTCCAAAGGAAATTGCAATTGAATTTCATTTTCTATTTTATTTCGAAATAATATCCAGACTGTTCATATATTGGTTTATGGGAATTTCTGGAAATTGAATACATTTGCTAATTTTAAAAATTTTGTAATAATTCTAAATTTTTTCTGTTTTTCTTTCAAAGAAATGTTTACAAGGTGTTATTTTATGTTTTTGTAAAAAGAAAATGTAATTGAATGTCATTTGCTATTTTATTACAAATTTAGTTTCAGCCTGATCATGTATGAAGTTGTAGAAATTCTGGAAATATGATAAACATACATACTTATAAATTCCATATTAATTTTTATAAATTTTATGCATGCATATGCAAGATGAGATGTTGCCACGTGTATGAGATGCATGACACTTGTTGTTAAAGTGATTATCTTATGCATGCATGATGTAATGTTTGACTAGTGTTAGAAGTAATATGACAAGTGGCATACATATGTGATGTGCTAGCTAATTCCTATTTATTAATATATTCCTAAGAATTAGGCTCTGGAATTTTTTATTAGACACATTTAGAATGTGTAAGACTCTGGAATTTTTTTAGAATTAATTGAATTTGATTCAATTATTAAATTAAGTCAAAGTCAACATTGGTAAAGTTTTTGAAAGTTGTTGGAGTTGACTGACTTAATGACTTATAGTATATGTATTTTGGTTATAAGGCCTTAATGAAGTTATTATGTGATAAGAGATTTATTATTTGGATAGTAATAGCATGCTTAATGCATGTGCTTTAAATTAGGGTTCTAGAAATTTTCCGAACATTGAATCGGTCTCTTTAGTGTCTAGTAGGTTAACTTATTTATCTTGACGATTTTGGCCGTCAAGATAATTTTGGCTTATGCCAAAATTGTTTAGATAAATTTGAGATGACTTAGGGATATTATAGATGATTAATTGATGTATGGGAATTTTGGAAACCTTATGGATTAATTTGGAATTAATCCAAGTAGAGCATAACCTTTCTAGTGTGACTAGAAAAAGGCCATATATACAAAGATTAAAGTGTTTAATTTGGACATCAAAATAATTAATTTTAGGGTTCCTAACCGAATCAAATTCATAATTCGGATTAACCAAGACTAAGACTATTACCCGATTAGGTTCAAGAGTTGAATCAAATTATGAACTTTTAATGCATAGTCAAGTCATAACCTAAATTAAACTTGCTTTGTGTGATACATGCATTAAATGCATTTTTAAGGGTAATTATGGACATAGGCTCAATTCAATTGAGTTGTACATAATCTGAATGTATATATTTGATATACATATTCAAGATCATCCAAGTATTGATGAGACCAAAGAACAAATCCCTCAAACAAAATATTAAGACTTATACCTTCCATTGATATGGAAAGAACCAGAGTTCTTTTAAAGTTAGGTTGTTGGGCAAACCCAAGCCCATTTTACATGAATATATTCAAACCATGAAAATTAAATTTCTAGATTAATGGGTTAGTCCTAACTAGAAGCGTTGATTTGTTGGGCAAACCCAAGGTCAACGAGGATATAGGCAAACTTGGGTTATATACATAGGATGTATACAAATCGAGAGTTAATGACCCAATGAGTGTGCTAAATCAATAGTTGATGGCACAAGTCAATAGTTGCATAAATGAATGCAATTGGTATGAATGATACCTACTGATTGACCTAAGATGGATTGTTGGTAAACCCAAGGTCGTTCTATTCGTAGTGAGGGCTATGGATTTGAATAAGAATAATGGGACCTATAATGCATATGATTAAAGTCCTTATCGATATGCATTAATGTACATTCTAACACTTTCTCTCATTCTTCTAGGTTAATGAATCACTATGATGTCTTCATCTAGTGTGAACCTACGCTCCCTGTTAGATTTCAACAAACTCACAGGACCAAACTTCTTAGATTGACAACGAAATTTGAGAATTGTTCTCAAATTCAAAAAACTAGGATATGTCCTAGATGAACCACTTCCCAATCCCCTATTGATGATGCATTTGATGAAGATCAGAAAGCTTACAAGAAGCTACTGGATGATAGTGAGTTGGCTAGTTGTATAATGCTGACCTCTATGTCACCAGAACTGCAAAAGCAGCATAAGACTATAGATGCTCATACCATAGTCTACCATTTAAGGGAACTATTTGATGAGCAAGCTCGGTCTGAAAGGTTCGAGACTTCGAGATTGTTTTTCCATTCTAATATGTCTGAGGGATCATCTCCAGTGCAATATATGCTGAAGATGAATGGATACATTGAGAGGTTAGGCAGTTTGGGCTTTATAATGGATCATGAATTAAGTATAAACTTAATTCTGACTAGTTTGACAAATAGTTATTCACAGTTTGTGCTTAACTATCGAATGAACCAAATATCCACAACGATACCTGAGTTGATCAATCTGCTTAAAACAGCTGAACAAACTGTCAAGAAAGATAGTAAGGTTGTGATGTTGGTGGACTCTTCTTCTGATTCTTATAAGAGGAACTAAAAGAAGAAGAAGAAGTCCAAGAAGTCAGTGGGAGGTGTAGCCAAGAAGAAGGCAAAGGAGACAACTTCAAAGTAGATATGCTTCCATTGCAATAAGGAAGGACATTGGAAGAGGAATTGCAAAGCTTATCTGGAGTCACTGAAGCAAAAGAAGGCATTAGATGCTCCACCGTCTACTTCAGGTATGTTATTTGTCATTGAGGTTAATACTATTTCTAATCATAACATTTGGGCATTAGATACCGGATATGGCTCATATATATGTGTTGATATGCAGGGTCTCAGGGATAGTAGACTGCTCAAGAAGGAAGAGATGGACCTACGTGTGGGAAATGGAGCAAGAGTTGCTACATTACTCTTGCCCCATTAGCCGTAGGGTCATATGTTTTGTATCTTTTTAGTGGGATAGAGTTAGTTTTGAAAATTGCTATTATGTACCTGTTGTGACTAAAAACATTGTATTTGTTTCATGTCTTAAGCGGGATTTCATTTAACTTTTTCAAGCAATGATTGTTCAATTAAGTTGAATGAAATGTTGTATGGTAATGGTACAATGTGTAACGAATTTTACATATCAGATATGTCCAATCCAATTTTAAATATCAATGACAATAAAAGAAAAAAACAAGATAACTTAAAATCATCTTACTTATGGCATTGTCGACTTGGCCATATAAGTAAGAAATGTATGATTAAGCTACACAAGAAAGGTAGCCTTGGGTCATTTGATTATGAATCATTTGACAAATGTGAATCTTGCTTGTTAGGTAAGATGACTAAATTACCTTTTAAAGGAAAAGGTGAACGGATGAATGGGTTATTAGACCTAATACATTCTGATGTATGTGACCCAATGTCCATTCATGCCAGAGGAGGTTTTGTGTACTTCATTACTTTTATCAATGATTATTCACGATATGGGTATATGTATCTAATGAGACACAAGTCTGAAGCATTTGAAATGTTCAAACAATTTAGACATGAAGTAGAGAAACAACTCGGTAGAAGTATTAAGACATTTCGATCAGATCGAGGTGGTGAATACTTAAACAAGGAATTTCTAACTTATCTCAAAGATAATGGGATAGTATCCCAATGGACTCCACCTTACACACCACAATATAATGGTGTGGCTGAAAGGAGAAACCAAACCTTGTTAGACATGGTAAGGTCAATGATGGGCTTAGTAGATCTATCGAAATCCTTTTGGGGTTATGCACTCAAGATTGTTGTTTTTGTGACAAACGGAGTCCCTTCAAAGGTAGTTGATTACTTCATATAAGATATGGACTAACAAAAGGCCCTATCTATCTCATATGAAAGTTTGGGGTTGTCAGGCTTATGTGAAGTGGATTCAATCAGACAAGCTTGAAGCAATATTTGATAAATGTTTGTTTATAGGATATCCTAAGGAAACAACTGGATATCAATTCTATAATGCTTTAGAGTAAAAGATTTTGTCTTAAAGCATGCTGTCTTTTTAGAGAAAGAGTTTCTTCTAAGAGAAGACAGGGGGAGCAAACTTGAACTTGATGAAGTTCATAATGCTCAAACAGATGCAGATCAATTGCCTAAACTCAAAATTGTTGTTCATAAAGATGAGATAACAATTGAACCTTCTGACACACAAAATGTTCGTAGGTCAAGTAGGATACGAAATGTTCTAGAGAGATATGAATTTCTCGTAAGCGAATATAATGACGTATTACTCATAGAGGACGATGAGCGTAAAACCTATAAAGAAGCTTTGAAGAGTTTAGAATATGAAAAATGGCTTCAAGCCATGAAGTTCGAAATGGATTCCATGTACAAAAATCAAGTATGGACTTTGGTTGACCCACCTGAAGGGTTAAAATCCATAGGGTGCAAGTGAATTTTAGAAAAGAAAATCAACATGGAAGGTAATGTAATTACCCATAAAGTGAGGGTGGTCGGTAAAGGTTATTGTCAAAGATAAGGAGTTGACTATGATGAGACATTTAGCTCCGTAGCTATGCTTAAATCCATTAGAATACTCCTAGCCATTGTTGCTCATTATGATTATGAAATATGGCAGATGGATGTGAAGACGACTTTATAAATGGAAACCTAGTTGAGGATGTATATATGATACAATCTAAGGGCTTTGTATCTAGAGATGGCAGAAAGGTATGTAAGCTTCAGAAATCCATTTATGGATTGAAGCAAACATCTAGGAGTTGGAATATCCGATTTGATGAGATAATTAAAGAGTTTGGTTTCTCACAAAATCCCGATGAACCTTGCATGTACAAGAAGGTTAGTGGGAGTGCTATCATATTTCTTGTGTTGTATATGGATGACATATTTCTAATGAGAAATGATGTCTCAAGTTTGCAATCAGTCAAAATTTAGTTGTCCCAAAATTTTTCCATCAAAGACCTTAGAGAAGCAACTTATATATTGGGAATAAAGATCTATAGAGATAGATCAAGGAAGTTGCTTGGTCTTTCACAATCAACATGCATAGATAAAGTGCTAAATAGGTTTAACATGGAGCAGTCTAAGAGAGGGTTTCTTCCTATGACTCATAGGATAAAACTCTCAAAATTTTTGTGTCCTAAGATCCAAGTTAAGAGGACTCACATGAGTGTGATCCTATATGCTTCGGCAATAGGATCAATCATGTATGCTATGTTATATACACGACCCAATATATTGTATACTCTAAGTGTTATGAGCAGATATCAATCGGATCCTAGTGATGGGTGGCTGTCAAGAATATCCTAAAGTACTTGAGAAGGAATAAAGATGTATTCTTAATATATGGAAATGGAAATCTTGTAGTGAGTGGGCATACAGATGCCAGTTTTCAATCTGACCAGGATGACTCCAAATCCTAGTAAAGTTATGTTTTCACATTGAATGGTGGAGCAGTCTGTTAGAAGAGTTCCAAACAAGAGATGACTGCAGATTCGACCATCGAGTCAGAGTATATTGTAACTGCGGAAGCGACAAAAGAAGCTGTTTGGATCAAGAAGTTCATCATGGAACTTGGAGTGGTTCCTAGCATAGTAGACCCAATATTGCTGTACTGTGACAAAAATGGTGATATTGCTTAAGCCAAGGAACCAAGGTCTCATCAAAGGTTCAAGCACATACTCAAGAGATATCACCTGATCAGGGAGATAATTGATAGAGGTGATGTGAAGATAGAGAGAGTGCCCACATATCAGAACATTTTTTATCCTTTGACTAAGCCACTTCCACAAATAAAATTTGATTCTTGTGTACTCGCCTATAGTATTAAACACAAAGGCAATTGACTTTAGTGCAAATGGGAGATTGTTAGAGTAGTGCTCTAAAGTCAATCACCTTTAGCACTTTTGTACTGACTTTGTTTTGATTAATAAAGTGAAAGAAGTTTTTTATTAAATTGATATTCGTTTATATATGAATTGATATTGATCTTAAATAGAATTAATGAAGTCTATGATACAAAACATAACATGAAGGAAATCATTATGATATCATGATAATGAGATTCCTATCATGTGTAATTATGTTAGTATCTAAATAATCCCTAGTCATAGGATTAATAAGACAGGATTAGTGTTAATCCATATAGACTAGCACATGTTATACTCATTGATTTGATTGAGCAGTGGATCTCATAAATTGTAAGCATAAGATGTTTAGAGTTAACATTTGAATACTTACTAAGGGTAGTAAGTACATCAGATGACCCGCTGTAAGATTATCATATGGATGATCTATCAAATGTTAATGATTAATCTCATCATAGAAATGGTGCAAATATCCTTAGACTTAAGGTACTCAAGGATATCTTGTATACTAATCCTGTGCTTTGACATCATTCTTTATTACCTCAAGATGAAGTCGCTCTTAGGGTGGTGATTGGGTACAACTATTAGAATTTGAAGGTAATTAGGTAGCCAATAAAGGACTCACCACTCCTGATAGAAGGAGAGGATACCCACGACCTCTAGTCGGGGTCATTACTCAAGAATCTCTGGCCAGAGCAGTTATGTGTCACAAAGAGAGTCTTCAATGACACATAGAGTAATGAGATCCCAGGACAAGAACTAACATCACTTAGATTAGATGTGACGTAGTTAGTCTAGTGGGAGTTGACATATAACCCATACTCTGAACCAAATGGGTTATAGTATGGTGAAAGGATAAATTGCATGGTAATTATCTGTGGAAAGGTTCATAAGTTGAAGAATTAACTGTCGAAGAGTTCATGTGTTAATCCACTTATATTATGGAAAACTGGCATCATGAAACCCTTCATGATTTGCTTAAATTAAGAGTTAATTCAAGTGCCTAAAATAACTAGGAACCTAAGGGGTCACACACATAAAAGATCGGATGAAAAATATAGTGTGTATGGATAAATTTGAGTAAGCGAGCCTAGGCCACGATTATGGCTCATTGGCCACGATTGTGATAGAGGGCATGAAGGAGTACATAAGTGAGTTCTTCACTTATGTACATTAGAGTTTAACCATTTCTTACACACACTTAAGTGAGAGTATGAGGGTTTTAAAAGAGTTTTAGAGTGAGAGAGAGGTATCAAGAGTCTTGTTCTTGAAATTTATGCAATTGTTGCATGAATCAAAGTGCAAACAATAAGGGTCTTGATCTGTCTTCTATCATCTTGAGCATCCACTAGAACTCATCTAGTTTGGTGCTCAAATCACCCTTACACATTATTTCTTTGTCTTCTTTGCGTGTTCTTGGGTGATCAAGGAAGGGTTTGGTGTTTTTAACAACCCAAACAAGGAGAAGAAACAAAAAAGGAGGAGAAACAAAAGGTAAACAATTTTATATTTCATATTCTTTGCATTTCCATGCATACATTTATGATTATTTATTTTTTGGGTTGTCATGGTGTCGAAATCTAGATTCTGACACTCCCTCTGCATTCTTATGCATGTGATGCATGCATCCATGTCAAATCCAACAATATTAATATCTGCCTGATTCCTACACTTATCAATGTAAATTGCCTTAATGATTTTCATCCAATATCTTGTTGTAATATTGTGTATAAAGTGATTTCAAAGCTTTCTCCCAACAAATTAAAAGGGACCTTGAACTAGATTATACACGACTCTCAAAGAGCCTTTATACCTAGCAAATTTATATCAAATAAAATACTCTTATTGCTGAAAATATGAGGGATCCATTAAAAGTTATACTATTAAAATAGAGTTTTCTAAAGCTTTTGACGAGCTTCAATGGAAATTTATCATAATATTTATGGAATGGCTTAGTTTCCCTAAATTCTTTATTGATTGTATTCACTCCTATATTTCCACCCCATCATACAATATTCTCATCAATGGTGCTCCTACTGAACAATCTAGAGGCTCTAATGGAATAAGGCAAGGAGATACCATCTCTCCTTACCTTTTTTTCCATTTCTATAGAAATTTTGAACATAATCATAAGCTTCAATACTACTAAGAACTTCAAATTCCATCACAGCTATGAGGAGTTATCTCTTACTCACATGAATTTTGTAAATGATCTATTACTGTTCTGTGGAGCACATCAAGATTCTATCTCAACCTTGCAGCAATGTCGTATGATCTTCTACAGGTCTTCTGGCTTAAGCACCAACTTTTGTAAGAGTAGAATTTATTTCTCATCAGACATTTCCAACATTTAAAAATTGTAACAAATTTTTAGTCTGAATGTGCATAGTCTGCTTTCAAAAACCTAGGGTCCCTATATTTACTAAAAAGATAAGATATCAGGATTGCTTGAGGATCATGGAGAAATATATGAAAATGATTAACTCTTGACACAATAAAGCACTTTCACACACTAGGAGAGTTCAATTTATTATCTTTGTTCTAAACAATCTTAACACACATTATAAGTCTCATATACTTTTAACAAAAAGAATCATTAAGGAGATTGAAAAATGCATCAAAAACTTTCTCTAGTCAGGAAAGAGTGATAGCTCCAAAGGAGTTAAAATCAAATGGGATCAGCTATATTAGAGGAAGCAGGAAGGGGGTTTGGTCTTACTTCCATCCAAACTTTCCAAGCTGTGTAAGTGGCTAGAAGGACTTGGAGGTTGTTCAACTATGAAGAGTCTCTTTGGAGAAAATGGATAAATGATTTCTATCTTAAGGATTCCTGCTTATGGAAAATTATAGAAAGGAAAAAGCACTTTTGACCTTTCATTCAAATTTTAAGGCAAAGACAAGTTACTTAACCTTTTATTAGAATTCAGGTGGGGAATAGGGAGGATACATAGTTTTAGTTCAATAATCGGACTTCTTTAAGTCCCTCTTGTCTTAGAGATGATATTTCTTCACTTTCTACTAGAGTCTCTTTATAGGCTTGAGTCGAAGTGTTATTGAGCATAATTCTTGGCACTTTCCAGGTAGTGGGTTAAAGACTCCTAAGATATTTTCCTAACTATCTATCAAGGCCCTCAACTATTAATAAACCTTTATGTTCTATAAGCAATAATGAAGATTATTCAAAATTTTCATGTCTTAAAGGTCTCAAGCCTTCCATTCCAAATGTTCCTTGGTTCAACATTGTTTTGAAAGGATCCTTGAAGCCAAAAGCCTCTTTCATCACTTAGTTTATAACTAGGAGAAGATTAAAAATTAAAGATAAGAATGTTGGATCCATTGATACCTTATCTGAGCTATGTCATATTGAGGTAGAAAATATTGATCATCTTTGCCTCAAATGTAGTTATGTAGCCTCCATTTGGGCTAGGATTCAACATACATTGAGGTTGTATTGCTATAAGACAAATTGTAACAGAATATTGGAATGGGCTGAAAATAAGTCTCACTTTCTAGGGAAAGATCAAATTTGCCTAATTCTTAGCCTTAATTGTGCAGTTTATGTAATTTGGTGGGAAAGAAAAAAGAGATTGTTTAGTAAGACTAAACTGACTAGCATATGCTAACTCACAAGTTACCTTATTGGATAAGGGAAACTTGTAGCTCATTAATTTGCTGGACACTTGAGCACATATTTCAAAAGACAGTGGAACCTTTAATCCTCTAGTTTCTTCTTAAGGACTATAAAAAAGATATTGTTAAGTTAAGAAGACTTCTTCTATTGATTTTGATGAAATTCAAATAATAATAATAATAGAAGTGAGTGAACTGTTTTGATGAATTTGTTAAGTGCGTAGATAAATATAAGTGACACAAATAATCAAATCAAGACGATACTTAAGTAAAAGCTGAATAAGACGGATCAGACGAAGTGATCAAGTCTAAGACATCAGACAAAGCATACGAATCTAAGCAAGTTGATGTAATTGAAGAATGTGATAAAACGTCAGTTAGTTGGAGTTAGTTACAGGACTCAACTAATAACAAACTTTAGAAGACTCGATAAGTAGATTTCTCAAGAAGACTGTTGGAGATTTAGGCTATAAATATTATTTGTAGTCGTAAACTTCAATAAGAATTTTGAATGTACAAAAATACTCAAGAAAAATTCTATGACAAGTGCTTATGCTGTGAAAAATATTTTCAGAGAAAAGAAAGAAAGAAAGAGAGCAAATACATCTATAACATGAGTGTGAAACCTCAAACAATATCTTTCCGAGAGAAAGGAAGGCTAGAGCCTGAAGAGGCTAAGGAAGCAGATAAAGAATATTTTGTGAAAGAGACCTGAAGAGGCCCTGTAAGTGTAGAAATAATACTTGTAACATTGAAGGGGATAGTGAAATCTCAGACAAACTCTAAGGACTGGATATAGTCCAAGGTTAAGGGTGAACCGGTATAAATCACAGTGTCATATTCTCTAGCTCTTTACCTTTTTAATTTTCTTGTTGTTAGAAGAATAGATACTAATTTTCACTATTGCATTACTCATGAAATTAAGTGCATTGTGTAAACTTGTAATCGTCTAAATTTGTTAAGAAAATTAAGAAGATTTTAAAGATTCATATCTTATACGATTAACACAATTCAACCCCCCTTCTTGTGTATTTTTCATATTATACGTGATTTCTATATTAACAAGTGATTCACTTCAGTTGGTATCAGATCAAGGATTCTAAGAAACACTCTTACAAAGTGAGGATAGAGATCTATGGCTGAATCACATGTTTTTATAGTAGAAGGTGCCTCGGTCTCAAGACGACTTGCATTCAATGGTAAAGATTATCATTATTAGAAGGACAGGATGTGGCTCTTCATAGAATCCACACACATTGATCTTTGAGATATCATTAAACATGGTCCATATATCCCAAAAGACAACGAAGGAGAAAGCATCTCTCGTGACTAATGGTATGTTGATCAGAAAGCTTGCTTTCAATTAACTCAAAGGCCAAGTTCTTTTTAAGTTGTGCTCTAAGAAGAAGTGAATATGATAAGGTTCATGGATGTGAATCTGCAAAGGAAATGTGGGACACATTAGCCATTGCACATGAAGGCACAAACTAGGTGAAAGAAACCAAGATTGGTATTCTTATTCATCAGTATGAGCTGTTCAAAATGAAAGACGATGAGTCTATTGATCAGATGTTTGGATGATTTCAAACAATTATTAATGGACTTAAAGCTCTGGAGAGAATCTATGATAGTCAAGATCATGTCAGAAAGATTCTCAAAAGTCTTCAAAAAAGATGGAGACCTAAAGTAATAGCAATACAAGAGGTCAAGGATTTAAGCAAGATGAAGTTAAACGAATTGCTTAGTTCGCTGAAAATCCATGAAGTAGAGCTTGATGATGAAGATAAACCCAAAAGGGATAAATCTATTGCATTGAAGGTTGGTCAGAAGAATCAAAAGATGCAGAAAAATAGAAGTACATCTTCAAAAGCATTAAAGATTGAAGAAATCAAGAATGATGATACTAGTGAATCTGATCAAGATTCAAGTGAAGATGAAGATGAGCTATCCTTCATTTCAATAAAGATTAGAAGGATGTGAAAAAAGAAATCAAGGGGAAATAAAGACTTCTTTTAAAAAAAGAATAGCAAAGATGATTTGAAGAATGAGAAAAGTTCTATCATCTGCTATAAGTGTAATAAACTAGGATATTACAAGTCTGAATGTCCGTTGCTCAAAAGAAAACAAAAGAAAAGTCAAGAAAACAAAAAGAGCATGATGGCAACATGGGAAGATCTGGATTCATCTGAATCTGAATCTGACTCAAAAACATCAGAACAAGCAAATATATGCTTAGTAACTTAAAGGGAAAGCGATAATGAGGTAATTTCTAACTTTGATGATCTTCAGGATGCCTATTTAGAATTGTTAGAAGATTCACATGTTATTTTAAAAAAATATAGGCTATTGAAAAAGAAATTTGTTGAAAATTTGAAGAACACAAAACTTTTAGAAGAAGAAACCCTCTGCCTCAAAAAACAAGTAGACGATATGAAAAAGAAAGTAACTGTAAATAGATATGAGGAAATTAATCTACTAAAACAAGGGATTAATAGTCTTTCAGCGGATTTACCGAAATTTACAGAAAGTACAAAAAGGATGAATGACATGATTGGATGTTATAGACATCCAAATGATAAAAGCATATTAGGCTTTAATAAAAGAAATACTATTCATAATAGTAATGTTCTTCATAATAAGAGGTTTGTTCATAATAGGAATTTTGTTGCTAATAGAAAGAAAAAGAAATAATATTCTTATTATTGAAAGAAAAATTATATGACCTAAAGGATGCAAGAAAATATGGGTACCTCAAAAGAATATTATATATGCTGCAATCTCTTTACTTGGAAGAAGCAACCACCACTAATGGTATTTGGATAGTGGCTACTTGCGACACATGACAAGCAAAAGGTCTATGTTTCTAGACCTCCAACATAAGCAAAGAGAATTAGTAACTTTTGGAGACAACAAGCAGGGAAAAATAATTAGGATCGACAAAATTGGTAAAGATTCCCTTTCGTCTATTGATAATGTTTTACTAGTTGATGGCTTAAAGCATAATCTAATCAGTATAAGTCAATTATGCGATTCTGGATTTAAAGTATCCTTTAATCAAAATTCTTGTCTAGTCAAAAACAAGGACAATTCCATATTCTTTTCTACCAAGAGACAAAATAATCTCTATAAAATTAACTTAGATGATTTGAAAAGTCAAAATATTTCATGTTTTATATTAAAAGATGGTAAAAGATTGATCAAACTCTTTTTAGAGGAATTATTGGTTCTTTGCTTTACCTAACTGCAAGCAGACCTGATATAATGTTTATTGTTTGTTTGTGTGCAAGATTTCACGTATATCCTAGAGAATCTCATTATATTGTTGTTAAAAGAATATTGAGATACCTAGCAGGTTTTACTGATCTTTGCTTAATGTAAGAGAAAGGTAAAGATTTCAAGTTAATTAGTTATTGTGATGCTAATTATCCTGGAGATAGGATTGATAGAAAGAGTACAAGTGGAGGTTGTCACTTTCTTGGTCATAATCTAATTTCTTGGTCAAGCAAGAGGCAAAGTTCAATTGCTCTATCTACTACAGAAGCTGAATACATGTCAGCTGCAAGCTGTTGTTCACAGATATTACGGATAAAGTATCAATTAGAGGATTATTCTATCCAAGAAGAATAGATTCCAATCTTCTGTGACATTACAAGTGCTATCAATCTCTCAAAGAATCCAATACAACACTCAAGGGCAAAGCATATTGAAGTTAGACACTATTTTATAAGAGACTATGAACAGAGAGAGATCATCAATCTACAATTTGTTGAGACGAATCAACAATGGGCAGATATCTTCTCCAAACCTTTAAGTGAAGAAAAATTCAAGAAAATCAGATGAAATCTGAATATGGTGATGTTAAATGACCATTCATCTGAAACTCCATGATCCAGATGATTAATCCTGAAGAAGCTGAAAAGTTGAAAGTTTTCAGACTAAACAGTAACCGTAACTTTTACTTGGTAGTTTTAATTTTGTAATTACCGGTGGATCATTTAAAAATGTTACAAATAGTAACTTTTCAAGAGTGTGTATAAAAAGAGCAATCATTTAAAAATCTACAACAGTTTACACTCTAGAATTTTCGAGAAAAACTTAGAAACCAACTTGTTCAGAGTGTTCTCAACAAAGACGATACAACGCTCTGTTCTAAACATCAAACTCTTCTCATTTCATTTCATGTCTTTCTCTAGTATTCTCTATATACTAAACTTGTTTCTTAAATCGAAATACATTTCTCTGTTTAGTGTTTATCTTTTACAGATTAGAAATGTCGAAATCTCTTATCTATGGAAGACTTATCGATTTCACTTCCTTGAAGAATGTTCGAATGAATATCGAACCTAAGATTGAAGCAGTTGGATGGAAGAATTTCTTCAATGTCTGCGAATCGGTGTATCTGAATGAAATATATGAGTTCTGGAAGAATGCGAAGGTGGTAAACAACAACTTGGTATCGATGTTAGATGGGTTGTTGGTAATAATCACACAAGATTCTGTGGTGGAGGTTATTAGGTGTCCAAATGAAGGAGCAGAATTGTTCCACAATACAGATTGGATCGCTCAAATTCATATAAACGAAGCCAACATTAATCAACAACTATATGGATTTAGTAATCCAGGAGTCAAGAAGTCTTCAACCATTATTTTGATGGCTAGGGTTCTTCACTCACTTCTTCTCTATTATATCCTACCGAGAGCAGGATCAAAGGACGTGGTAACAATGAATGATGAACACTGTCTGTTTCATCTATTGACTCACCATCCTATTAATTTTCCATTTTTGATTTTGAAGTACATGATAAAGGCTAGGGAGGATTATCATCTAAAGAGTGGTTCTTTACCTTACGGTATGCTGTTAACAAGATTTTTCAAAGCATCTGGAATCCTGCTTGATAGAGGAAACAGAGTAAACCTGGATGTTAAGAGTGTTATCAATGCCTATAATATTCACAAAATGGGGATCAAGACTAAAGCCGAAGCGGATGAAGATTTCACACCGAAAGCACAGTCTAAGGGGGAGCTTTCAGTAAGACGAAGTAGGAAAAGAAATGTTTTGTCTAAAAAACAAGCAATACCTCGATCGTCTAAAAGAATATCAACAAAGGTGTAGGTTGAACAATCGTTTGATAAGCTGATACAAGCCAAGACGATTCCAGAGAAGAAGGAAAGCAAGGTTCAACAACCAACTCACCAAGTGTCTTCAAAGAGGAAGGCTTAAACGCTCCAATCATAAAGGCTCAAGAAGTCAAGAAGGTCACCAAGATTAATGACTTTACGATAACAAGAACATAAGAAGCAAAGAATTTTGATTCTTAATGTAGACTATGAGAGTGAAAAGGAGCAAGAGCAACAACAGAGGTCAGCCAAACCAATCGTCTCTATCCCTCAGACTTAACCAGAACAATCGTCTGGAGAGATAGAGATAAAAAGGAAGTTAATGTTTGAGAAGAAGAAACTTCAATAACAACTCCCTTTCAAACTAGTAGAAGAATAAAAGAAGACGAAGCCTATTTAGAAGAAGAAGGTTTCATTGTCTGATGTTCCACAAAAGACACAGACTGTTGAAAAGAAGACGAAGACATCGTCTGAACAATAACTAGTAACTTACAACCCTCCTCAACCGATAAAGAATGAAGATTTGAAGATGAAGATCATAGAAGAATCAACACCTGATTGTAATAGAGGTTCAATTATCATCAGAGAACCTTCTAAACAGAAAGTTAAGGTTCAAGTTGAACCTATAACAGTAAATGATCACACGATACATCTTTTAAGTCATAAAGAACAAAGATTATATAGTATTCTGCGAGACGAAAAGGCATAAACATATCCATCGAAGATTACGAAAAATCCTTATATAATCTATCCATTGACAAGAAGAACGACAATCAAGATTATACCAGATGTATAACCTAGAATTACAGCACTGGTAGCCAGCAAAGAAAAAGGGAAGAAGAAGAAATTTCTTGAAAGACGAGAAGTTGATCTCACAGAAGAAGATATTCAAGTGACAGTAAAGAAAATAGACAATGTATGTCACACAACTCAACATGTAAGCGTCTATATATCACATCATATATCTGTTGGTTTATACCCTACAGCCAATCGTTTTGGTTGTAGTTTAGTGACAATTATTAATAAAGGCATTCTTTATCTTTATGTATTAATTATATTTTATGTTTTAATACTAAAGACAAAATCCTTGGAATAATTACTGTGTAATTAAAATTATGATGAGATCATAATTATGAGATTCAATTTACACTTAAGTATTATTCCTAAATGTTCCTAGTTATAGTTTTACCAAGATGGGATATTGTTGAAATGGTAAAAATAGCACACATTATGTTTCTTTCTTATGAAGAAAGTAATTGATCTCATAAATTGAAATTTAGAGATACTTAAACTAATGTGTGGGTGATTATTAAAGAATAAGTCACTGAACTGATCCAATTATGAGAATTCTGAATGGAATATTACTTATGTGTCTATGGATTATCTCATAATGATGGTTGTATAATTGATCCTTAGACTTAAGATTACTAAGGTATCTAATATGGGAATTATTGTGTTTTGATGCTACTTATGAATTGTCATAGGATAATTTAGTCGGTAGTAATTGGATACAATATGAACCATATGTAGATAGTTGAGTAAGTCAATATAAGATTCGTCACTCTAAAGTAATTAGAGAGAATATTCTACTGTTTTTGATTAGTAATGATTTATAGAATTCTCTGGCCAGAGTGAATTGACATTTGAAAAGGTGTTTTCAAATTTTAATTATAAATCGATTACTAATTAGCAAGAACGAACATGATTGGATGATAAGAGTAAACGCTGTATCCATACTCTATCCAATTAGAATATTGAATGGCGAAAGGATTAGATTATACATTATAGCCACACATAGACAGGTTAAGTCAATCACTTTGATATTCCTGATATTTGGGTAATCTTGACATGTTGCTAGACGTCAATCATGATTTATGATTATGAATTGTTTAATTAGAGAATTAAAGATAAATTAAAAGAATTTTTAATTTATCTAATTCTAATTGTGAATTAGAATTATAATCTATAATCATTGCCAATTTATTAGGAACCTAATGGGTCACACATCAAAGAGCAATTTGTGAAAGAAAAATCAATTTAA
>JANQBM010103640.1:0-26544 GCA_025594535.1 Erythroxylum domingense | reverse complement strand
ATAGAAATTAGTATGCTAAAATATGATGAGAATACGATCAAGTAGTCAAACTGAGCAAAAACATTGAATAAAAAAAAAAAGATTGATTCTTATTCCCTAATTCTTTTTTTTTTCTTAGTACACATCAAATCTGAATTTTTTTTTTTTTTTTTTTTTATTTTTCGAAGAAAACATCAATCTATGGGATGAGTTCGGGTTGGAATTTGGATCCAATTAAAGAATAGGCCTATTTTTTTTTGTTCTAAGACCGGCATTTCTCGCAACCAACTCGCCTTTTTCAAATTGTTTTTCATTATTAAGAAAAGGTAACAAAGATAAAATACGAGCTTGTTTTATAGCAATAGTAATGAATCGTTGTTGTTTTAAAGTCAATCTATTCACCCGTCTCGATAATATTTTTCCTTGTTCACTAATAAATCGACTAATTAAACTCATGTTTCTATAATCAATTCGATTCCCCGATTGGATGGGGGGCAAACGCCTGCGAAAAGATCGCTTGGACTTCAGAAAAAGTCGCTTGGATTTATCCATGGTTTGTTTATTCCTTATTTCATTTCGAAAAAAAATCCTATTTCTTTCGATCGAATCAAAAAGAATGATTTAGAATTCAGAAATAGGATTTTGCTTATTTATTTATATCTTTATTTAATTTATATATTTATTTATTTAATATTTAATTTTTAATTTATATAATTTATATATTTATTTATATAATTTATATATTTATTTATATATAATTTATATATTTATTTAATATTTATTTTCATTTAACATTTAAATAGAATATATATATACTAATATATTATATTATTGTTAGTATGCCAGTTTTCATCTTCCTTGTAAAGTCGGCCCTCTGGGAATCGGTTGCATTTATTTTTTGATTTCCCCATGAATCGTATGTTTGTAACAATAGGGACAGAATTTTCTCAATTCCAATCGACTAGGCGTATTGTGTCGATTTTTTTGAGTAATATATCTAGAAATACCTGTTGATTTCTTATTAACACTCGTTCGAACACAACTGGTACATTCCAAAATTACCCTTACTCGGTTCTCTTTACCCCCGGCCATGAACCTCCTTTGGATTTTTTATTCATTCAACTATTTTATTTTCCGAGTCGAATCCAAGAAAAAAAGGAAGGAAAAAAAATCAAAGTTGCTAACTCGAAAGCAAATTATGAAAGATTTCGTTGCAACCAATATAGTAATAAACGAATAAAATGAGTATTAAACTAGATTTAGATTATATTCAACTGTATTTCGATTAGAAGTATAGATTCAAATCATAGGATAATATTTTATTTAAACATCTTGTATGATATTGTTGCCCTAGCCTTATTTCCCTTCCGTTCTCTTAATTTATAATTTATAAAATTTAATTTTTCTCTTAGGAGCGAATTTATTTGAAGAATGAGGACGAGTTCCCAGTTTTGCCGAATTTGAATCCATTTTCTATTGTTTCTCTTTTCTAATTTATTATAATTCAAAAAGGGGGGAATAATAATCACAGATATTGAATTGTATCTTTCATTTTCTTCACCCCCCTGTATTAATAACTAAAATGAAAAAAAAAGGGAATGTCAGCGCATCTAGGAAAAAATGATTAATCTCTATCAATAGACCCATTAAAGACTTGAACCATATAGTACTTATTACTGGCGCCACGGATAGATATGTTTTTAGATCTCGCATTATAGTAGATATATCTACTAGAATGTATTTTATAATGTATATTATATAATGTAATGTATTATATAATATTGTGGTAAAAATTTAAATTTGATTTTCATCTTCTTTAGAAAAAAAAGAAGAAAATCAATATAAATCCAATGGTTATAGTCAAAGTTAGAATTATATATAATAATATCTATTTATAGTTAAATCTTTTTTTGTTAAACCTAAATCCATTTTTATTTTATAGTTAATATATTTTATAGTTAATAGGTAAATCCATTTATAATTATAATAATCTATTTATACTTATAATGATAATCAATAAATTTAGAATAATCTAGTTCTGGTTATAATTTATAAGAATAACGATTTATATAATTTTGATTTATATAATTGAAATACTTAATTTATAGTTATAGTTTATTTAATTTAACTTTTTTTTTGTTTATATCTTATCTATTTTAGTTTATATATATATATTTATTATATTCTAATTATTTTATTATATTTGAATTATTTCTATATATAATAATTATCTATATATAATATATTTCTATTTGAATTATTAATTATTTTATATTTTATCAAAATTTTGAACTATTTTTTTAGAATTGTTGTTTTTTCACATTCCATTTCATTTTTCATTTAATTAGATTTAATTGAATTATTTTTATAAATTCAAAATTACAAGAAAGTTTGACCCCTCCCTCTACTTTTTTGTTTTCTTTATTTGTATTTTCCATTTTGGGAACTTATAGTGAACTTTAATGTATCCCATATTTCTAATTAAAAGTAGATATTAGGATTACTGTACTACATTAGAAACTAGAATTCTTTTAGGCTCCAAGCATGTTATTCAAAATTTCACTACCTATAATGAATTTAGATAATGAAAATTTGAGTTTATTGATTATTTTGTTATTGATTATTTATTCTCGATGTGTATGAGATGTATGAAACCTATTTTTGAAGTGACTGAATATTTATTCTTGATTTTACATGCACGCTAGTGGTATACAACAAATTTTAGTGGACATATGATGTGCTAGCTAGTTCCACTTAGTTTATAAAGAATTCTTAGGAATTAGATTCTAGAAATTTTTTTATTAGACACATTTAGAATGTATGTATGACTTTGCAATTTTTTCAAAATTAATTGAACTTGATTCAATTAATAGATCAAGTCAAAGTCAACACTGGTCAGCTTTTTGAAAGCTGATGGGGCTAATTTGTTTGATGACTTATGTGTATGTGTTTTGGTTCTAAGACTTTGAAATTATTTTTGTGAGATAAGAAATATATTATTTTGATGATAGTAGCATGCTAAGTGCGTGTGTTTGAAATTATTCGAAAAATTTTCAGACATCGAATCGGTATCTTTAGTGTCTAGTAGGTTAACTCATTTTATCTTGATTATTTTGGCCGTCAAGATATTTTTAGCTTGTGTCAAAATTGTCTTAATAAATTTTAGATGACCTGGAGATATTTTAGATGACTAATTGATGTTCGGGAATTTTAGAAACACTAAGGATTAGTTTATAATTAATCCAAATAGAGCACAACATTTCTAGTGTGACTAGAAAAAAGGCATGTGTACTAGAATTAAAGTGCTTAACTTGGACATCAAAATAATTGAATTTTAAGGTTCCTAATCGAATTACATTCATATTTTGAATTAGACGAGACTAACACTAGTACCTGATTTGGTTCAAAAGTTGAATCAAATCACGAAATTTAGATGCATAGTCTAGTCACAACCTAAATTAAACCTCCTTTATGTGTTAGATGCATTAGATAAATTTTAAGGGTGGTTATGGACATAGGCCCAATTTAATTGAGTCGTCCATAATCTGAATATGTATATGTGATATATATATATAATATCATCCAAGTATTGATGAAACCTAAGAATAAATCCCTTAACCAAAATATTAGGACTTACACCTTTTATTGATATGGCAAGAACTATAATTCTTTTAGTGTTGGGTTGTTGGGTAAACCCAAGCCCGTACTACACAAATTTGTTCAAACTATGAAAATTATATTTTCAGATTAATGGGTTAGTCCTAACTAGAAGCGTTGATTTGTTGGGCAAACCTAAGGTCAACGTGAATAGAGGCGAAGTTGGGTAGTATACATGGGATGTATACGCATCAAGAGTTGATAACCCAATGAGTGTGCCAAATCAATAGTTGATGGTACAATTCGATAGTTACATAACTGAATGCAATTGGTATGAATGATACCTACCAATTGACCTAAGGTGGCTTGTTGGGAAAACCTAAGTTTATTCTTAGTGATATTGGATATCGACCCATTACGAACTCGGATTCGTAATGAGGGTTATGGATTTGGATAAAATAGTGGGACCCATAATGCATGTGATTAAAGTCCTTATCAATATGCATTTATGTACATTCTAATGCTTTCTCTCATTCTTCTAGGTTATTGAATTGTCACTATGTCTTTGTCCAGTGTGAACTTACGCTCTCTACTTGACTCCAACAAACTCATGGGACCAAACTTTTTAGATTGGCTATGAAATTTGAGAATTGTTCTCAAATCTAATAAACTAAAATATGTCTTAGATGAGCTACTTCTTGATCCCTTTGCTGCCGATGCCTCTGATGAGGATCAGAAAGCTTACAAAAAGCTATCGAATGATAGTGAGCTGGCTAATTGTATTATGCTGGCTTTTATGTCACCAGAATTGCAAAAGCAGTATGAGACTATGGATGCTCATACTGTAGTCTACCATCTAAAGGAATTATTTGATGAGCAAGCTCTGTCTAAAAGGTTCGTGACCTCGAGATTGCTCTTCCACTCTAAGATGGCTGAGGGATTGTCTCCAGTGCATTATACATTGAAAATGAATGGATACGTTGAGAGGTTAGCCAGTTTGGGTCTCATAATGGACTATGAATTAAGTATAGACTTAATTCTGACTGGTTTGACTGATAGTTATTCGCAGTTTGTGCTTAACTATCCGATGAACCAAATATTCACTTCGATACCTGAGCTAATTAATCTACTCAAAACAGCTGAGCAAACTATCGGGAAGGACAGTAAGGCTATGATGCTGTGGACTTTGCTTCTGGCTCTCGCAATAGGAACCAAAAGAAGAAGAAGAAGTCTAAGAAGCCAATGGGAGGTGTAGCCAAGAAGAAGACAAAGGACAATACAACAAAGGTAATATGCTTTCATTGCAACAAAGAAAGGCATTGGAAGAGGAACTGTAAAGCCTATATGGAGTCATTGAAGCAGAAGAAAGCATCAGATGCTCCACTGTCTACTTCAAGTATGTTATTTGTCATTGAGGTTAATATTATTTTTTATCATAATATTTGGGTATTAAATACCAAATGTGACTCACACATATATGTTGATATGCAGGGCCTCAGGGATAGTAGACCGCTCAAGAAGGGAGAGATGGACCTATGTGTGAGAAATGAAACAAGAGTTGCTATATTAGCCGTAGGAACTTATGTTTTGTATCTTTCTAGTGGGCTAGAGTTAATTTTGGATAATTGCTATTATATACATGTTGTGACAAAGAACATTGTATTTGTTTCATGTCTTAATAAAATGATATTTTATTTAACTTTTTCAAGCATTGGTTGTTCAATTATGTTGAATGAAATGTTATATAGTACTGCTACATTGTGCAATGGTATTTACATATTTGATATGTGTAATCTAATTTTAAATATCAATGACAATAAAAACCAAAAACGAGATAACTTAAAATCATCTTACTTATAGCATAGTCGACTTGGCCATATAAGTGAGAGATGCATATCTAAGTTATACAAGAGTGGTAGCTTAGGGTCCATTGATTATGAATCATATGACACATGTGAATCTTGCTTATTAGGCAAGATGACTAAATTACCTTTTAAAAGAAAGGGTGAACAAGTGAATGAGTTATTAGACCTAATACATTATGATGTATGTGGTATGATATCCATTCATGCCAGAGGTGGTTTTATATACTTCATTACCTTTATTGATGATTATTCACGATATGAGTATGTGTATCTAATGAAATACAAGTCTGAAGCATTTGAATGTTCAAACAATTTAGACATGAAGTAGAGAAACAATTCGGTAAAAGTGTTAATATGCTTCGATCAGATCGAGGTGGTGAATACTTAAACGAGGAGTTTCTAAGATATCTAAGGGATAATGGGATTGTGTCCCAATGGACTCCACCTTACACACCGCAACATAGTGGTGAGGCTGAAAGGAGAAACCGAACCTTGTTGAATATAGTAAGGTCAATGATGGGCTTAGCAGATTTACCAAAATCCTTTTGGAGTTATGCACTCGAGACTGCTATTTATGTGATAAACAGAGTCCCTTCAAAAGCAGTTGATATTACTTCATATGAGATATGGACTAAAAAAAGATCCTATCTTTCTCATATGAAAGTTTGGGGTAGTTCAGCTTACGTGAAGTGGATTCAATCAGACAAACTTGAAATAAAATCTGATAAATGTCTGTTTGTAGGATATCTTAAGGAAACAATTGGATATCTGCTCTACAATGCTTTAAAGCAAAAAGTGTTTGTCTAAAAGCATGATGTCTTTTTAGAGAAAGAGTTTATTCTAAGAGAAGACAATAGGAGCAAAGTTAAACATGTTGCAATTCATAATGCTCAAACAAATGCAGATCAACTGCCTGAACCTGAGATTGTTGTTCATGGAGATGAGACAACAGTTAAACCTTCTGACACATAAAATGTATATAGGTCAAGTAGGATACGTAAAGTTCCACAGAGATATAGATTTCTTGTAAGTTAACATAATGACACATTGTTCATAGAGGACGATGAGCCAAAAACTTATGAAGATGCTTTGAAGAGTTTAGAATCTGAAAAACGGCTTCAAGCCATAAAGTCCAAATTGGATTCCATGTTTGAAAACCAGGTTTGGACTTTTGTTAACCTACTCGAATGGCTAAAACCTATAGGCCGCAAGTGGATTTTTAAGAAGAAAATCGACATTGATGGTAATGTGATTACCTATAAAGCAAGTCTCGTCACTAAAAGTTATCATCAAAGACAAGGCGTTGACTATAACGAGACTTTTAGCCCCGTAGCCATACTTATATCCATTAGAATACTCCTAGCCATTGCTGCTCATTATGATTATGAGATATAGAAAATGGATGTGAAGATGACTTTTCTAAATAGAAACCTAGCTAATGATTTGTATATAATACAACCTAAGGGCTTCATATCCAAGATGGCAAAAAGGTATGCAAGCTTCAGAAATCCATTTATGGATTGAAGCAAGAATCTAAGAGTTGGAACATTTGATTTGATTTGACAATCAAAGAGTTTAGTTTCTCACAAAATCCAAATGATCCTTGTGTGTATAGAAAGGTTAGTAGGAGTGCTATCATATTCCTTGTGTTATATGTGGATGACATATTACTAACAGGAAATGATGTCTCAAGTTTGCAATCTGTCAAAATTTGGTTGTCCTCGAATTTCTCTATGAAAGACCTTGGAGAAGCAACTTATATATTGGGAATAAAGATCTATAAAGATAGATCAATGAGGTTACTAAGTCTTTCACGGTCTACATATATAGATAAAGTGCTAAAGAGGTTTAGCATGGAACAGTCCAAGAGAGGGTTTCTTCCTATGACTCATGGAATAAAACTTTCAAACTCTATGTATCCCAAGATGCAAGATGAGAGGACTCGCACGAGTTTGATCCTGTATGCTTCGGCAGTAGGATCGATCTTGTATGTTATGTTATGTACAAGACCTTATATATTGTATGCTATAAATGTTACGAGAAAATATCAATCAGATCCTGGTCAGTGTCAATGGGTGGCTATCAAGAATATCCTAAAGTACTTGAGAATGACTAAAGATGTATTCTTGGTATATCGAGATGGAGATCTCACAGTGAGCAAGCATACAATGCCAGTTTTAATCTAGCTAGGATGACTCCAAATCTCAGTCAAGTTACATTTTCAAACTAAATGGTGGAGCAGTCAGTTGGATGAGTGCCAAACAAGAGACGAATGCAGATTCAATGACCGAGTCAGAGTACATTGCAGTTGGGGAAGAGGCAAAAGAAGCTGTTTGGATCAAGAAGTTCATTATGAAACTTGGAATGGTTCCGAGGATTGTAGACCCACTACTGTTGTATTGTGACAACAATGAGGCTATTGCTCAAGCCAAGGAACTAAGGTCTTATTAGAGGTCCAAGCATGTACTCAGGACATATCACCTTATCAGGGAGATCATTGATAGAGCTGATGTGACGATAGAGAGAGTGCCTACAGATCAGAACATCGTTGATCCTTTGACTAAGCCACTTTCTCAAATGAGATTTGACTCTAGCGTACTCGCCTATGGTATTAGATATAAAGACGATTGGCTTTAGTGCAAGTGGGAGATTGTTAGAGTAATGCTCTAAAGGCAATAACCTTTAGCACTTTTGTACAAACTTTATTTTGATTAATAAAGCGAAAGGTGATTTTCATTAATTTGATGTTCAATTGTTTATGAATTGATTTCATTCTTAAATCAAATTAATGAAGTCCATGATACAAAACATAGGATGAAGGAAATCATGATAATGAGATTTCTTTCATTTGCAATTATGTTAGTATCTAAATTATCCCTAGTCATAGGATTTATGAGATAGGACATTATTAATCCGAATAGACTAGCACATATTATACTCCTTGATTTGATCAAGCGATAGATCTCATAAACTGTAAGCATGACATGTTTAGAGTCAACATATGGATGCTAAGAGTGGTAAGTGCATCGAATGACCCGCTATGAGATAATCATATGGATGGTTTATCAAATGTTAGTGATTAATCTCATCATAGCAACGGTGCAAATATCCTTAGACTTGAGATACTCAAGGATATCTTGGATACTGATCTTGTGCCTTGACACTATTTCTTGTTGCCTCAAGATGAGGTCGCTCGTAGGGTGGTGATTGGGTATATCTATTAGTATTCGAAGGTAATTGGGTAGACAATAAAAGATTCACCACTCCTGATAGAAGGAGATGATACTCGCAGCCTCTTATTGGGACCATTATTCGAGAGTCTCTGGCCAAAGTAATTATGTGTCATGAAGAGAGTCTTCAACGACACATAAAGTAATGAGATTCTCAGGACAAGAACTAACATTACTTGGACTAGATCTGACATAGTCAGCCTAGTAAGAGTTGATACATAGCCCATACTTTGAACCAAGTGGGGTATAGGATGGTGAAGGGGCGAATTGCATGGTAATTGACTATAGAAAAGTTTGTAAGTCAGATAAATAACTATCGAAGAGTTTGAGTGTTAATCTATTTACATTCTGGTAAAATGACATCATGAAACCCTTCATGGTTTGCTCAGATTAAGAGTTAATTCAAGTGATCAAAATTACTGGGAACTTAAGGGTCACATCCATAAAAGATTAGATGAAAAATAAAGTGTGCATGGCTGTCAATTAAGCAAGTCACGATCGTGACCGACTTAATGACAGATGGTACATAAGTGAGTTAAGAACTCACTTATGTACACACTAATTTTTTACCCAAAAACACACTCAATAGAGAGGTTAAAGGTCTAGAAGAGTTCTAAAAGTTGAGAGGAGTGATCTTCAGATTTATTCATACATTTTTAAGCAATTGTTGCATGAGATTAATTACATGTAACTTGGTCTTTATCTAACTCTCACTACAGCATCTGCTTGAACTCATCTTGTTTGGTGCTCTAACCTCCCTTACACACTAATTTTTCTTCATCTTTTCGTGCTCTTTTAAGGCTAAGGAAGGTTTTTGGTGTTTGTTACAACCCAAACAAGGAGAAGATTCAAGAAAGGAGGAGTATTTGCAAGGTACATAAGCTATAATTTCATGTTCTTATAATCTATTTTCTACATGCAAATGGATTCTGGATTTTCTGGGGATGTCGTGAGGTTGAAATTTTGATTCTGACACTTTCATTACCTTGCAACCATGGCTTTCCAACATGATGAACAACGTATGTTAAAATAAACATATGGAGAGGATGTGTTGGGATCAATAGAGGGCACTGTGAAGGAGGTATAAGTGAAACTAGGCTGACTTAGAGCAGTCTTAAAAGGGATAGGAAATTTCAGTTTGAAAGTTAGAATAATGTCAGAAGAAAAGCATCAACATAATATAGCCACGTATAAAGTGAGGCATATCATTTTGGCCACAAAATAGATTTGGTCAAAAAAACTTAGTATCATTTGCACTCATCATAAGAAATTGGTATTTAATCAATTTTTAGGAGAATAAGAACATTCAAGAGAAGGATAGAAAGAAGCGAGTTACGATGGTGGAGGTAGAATCTTTGAAAAAAAATTAGACATGGGAGTTAATGCATCTTCTTATAAGGAAGTGGCTTATAGATGCAAATAGGTATGTAAGAGAAAGTCAGTAATACAAGAAAAAGAAGGAAAAAATTCCAAAGCTTTAGTAGTAACTAAAGGGTATGAACAAAAAGTGATAGATTATGATGAAATATTTTCTCTGATGATTGGTCATACTTCTATCAGGACTTTAATGACATCAATAGCTAATTAGGATATGAATTTGGAGTAGATGGATGGAAAAAGTCTCGATAGTTGTTTGGAAATGAAGATAACCTTTCTTATGGTAACTTGAAGAAGCAAATTTATATAAAGCAACCCAAAGGGTTTAGTCAACATAGAAAGGAGCATAAGATGTGTAAATTGAAGTATCAATTTATATATTAAAACAATCTCCTAAAAAATGATATAAAAGGTTTAACTCCAATACAATCTATATAAGTTATAAAAAAAGTAAGTACAATTGTTACGTATATGGTAAGAGCCTTAATGATAGATCCTACTACTATATATGGATGATATAATGACTATTGCGAAGAGAATACATGATGTAAATGAACTGAATACCTTGTTAGGAAAGAAATTTGAGATAAAGGATTTGATATTTCCAATAAAATACTAGAAATGAAGATTTGGAATGATAAAAGCTCTTTAAAATGTAGTTATCTTAGTATGTTTATATTAAAAAGGTACTAAACATATTTAGAATAAGGAAGGCTAAACCTATAGGCACTCCATTAGGAATCACTTTAGGCTTTCCCTAAATTAGTTCCCAAAAACAAATGTAGAGATCAATGAAATGTCTAGTACCATACACTAATGTTGTCAGATGCTTAATATGTGTAATAATTTGTACGAGGTTAGATTTGACCCATTTATGTCAAAACTTAAAAAATAACATTGGGAAGCAATAAATGGATATTTAAGTGCTTAAATGATACGTCAAACTATGAGATTGTGTTTAGTAATTAACAAGGTGAGCTTTTTGTTATGGGATGTGTAGATTCAGATCATACAGGAGATTTGGATAACAAGAAGTCTACTACAGGTAATGTCTTTACTTTTGTAAGAGGGCCTATTTGTTGGAAATTAATGTTACTGTCTATGGTTGCATTATCTATAATTGAAGTAGAGTACATGATGGTGATGATGTTAAGGAAGCATTTTGGATTATAGGGCTAGTGAAAGAGGTGAAAATTGATCAAGTTGGAGTTTAAATATAGTGTGATAGTCAAATTGTCATTTATTTGGCAAAAAATCAAGTATATCACCCCAAGGCTAAGTACATAAATATGAGGTTTCACAACTTCAGAAAGTTGATTGCATTTGATTATATATTGTTAGAAAAATTCACACTTTAAAAAATGCAGCTAACATGATGACAAAATCGGCTACTATAGAGAAGTTCAAAAATTGCTTGGACTTGATTAAAATTTCCAAGTACAAGACATGGATACAACCTACCTACAAAGAGTAAAATTTTTGAAGTGAAGATTATGATGTATGACTAACATATGCAATCATGGAATCTTAGAATTTTAGGAAGAAAAGATATCTTTTAAAAGCTTTTTTGGTGGAGACGTAATGGGACACGAGCATGAGCCAGGTTGCGTCCCTTTTGATATAAAGTCACGAACTGCATATATGAGCGTGTTGGTTTGATGGAAGTATTTTAAAAGTACGATCGTGTCATAAATTGTTTTATGCATGGAGAAGATAATAGAATCTACGATTTAGGATACAATCGTGGCTTAGGTCATACTGTAATGCACATAGAAGTAGGAGGATCCACGATCCAAGGAAATGACTATGCTAGATATCGTGTCATATTCTGGAGAAAGACAATGAGACCTATAACCTGAAATAGAAGATACAACAACGTCCTAGAATGTGGCTATAACAGTTGGTTTGATCATAAAACACAAGGGCAAAGCTGCTTCCTTGTGCTTATGTCTTTTCAGGCATGGCTCTTTGTGGGATAATTCCAAGTAAGACATAATATTGGTAGAAATGCAGGAGATCCTTATTGGTAGAAACTGACATCCCAAGGAGGCTGAAACCTCTAAAGTCAAGTTCAAGCTTCTTTTTGTCAAAGCCGTTCTTGCGGTGCTTGTAGTTCTAGGAACTTTGTCCTTACCTGGTTAAAAACCTGGAACTTGTTATGCTTTTTATTGTGTTCATTGCACCATCACCACACTTGGCTATGGAGATACGAATTTCTCAAACACACAGATAAAATCAGCAGCGTAAAGACACAGAAATCCCAGAAATGTTGAAACCCTAAATCCTGTGGAAAGACAGAAAATAGGTTGACATTTTCAAATCCTTCAAAAGTCACGTAAGCTGTTAACGTTGGTAAGATCTAATTCAAATTTTAGTGAAAATTTTAAAGAGTTAAAAACGCACTAAGACTAGTTCACAATGCCATAGAAGGAAACAGCACCTGGTAAATGAATCCCTATTCAACAAATAAATTTTATTCTAACTTTCAATAAATTACAAAGGACGTCAATCAAAGTCACCCATAATTTACATGAATGTCACCTCTCAAACCAACCCACGAAGTTTACATAAAAGCTACGGAATGTGTGGAAGATTACACGTATTACTAATACCTAGTCTGAATTTTTATTTCTCATCTTTTAACACCAGGCAACAGCGATGAATGACACACTACACGCATTCATAACCAGTACAATCAGTTGAAAGGTTTCTTTTTCTTTGCATTGATATAAGAGAGTGAGCTTCTTTACATTTTGGCCACTTTGGCAACCTCTCTTCGTTCATCCGTAGCCTAGCAGCTACTGACTTCAGACCACTCCTCATGTAAGTTACTAAAGAAGTGACCAACTCCCTGCACAAGAACCAGACCATATTGGTTTCAGCAACTTAATTCATGATAAATAGTCTAAACTTGACAATTTAAGCAAATAAAAAACTAGGGGTTATTTGTTTTCTGAAATACAAGATACAACACAGTTACTGTAATTAAACATTCTGTTTATAGGGAGAGGACAAAAGTTGCAGCAGAAGGCATGCAATCCAATCGTTACATAAACGCACAAGAGACACGACCTCATAAATTCAGTAAATTTAGTCTTATCTTCAAACGACACATGTTGGGAGAGGGACAACCTCAACAGTTACACCAAACAAAAGACAACCAGAATTCTAGTTGTATGGCATTTTACTCGAATGATAACCTTGCTTGATCCAAATCTATGATGACTTGCGATGATATTCCACCAGGTCACTTCCTACTTTCTCAACCAGACTTCAATATCTCCCTTTCACCACACACCATTTCTTTTAGAACTCCAGAAACTCAGACCATATATCATACCCTTAAGAAGCATATGAATCCACTTTTCCATCAAGTCCTCAAAAAAAAAAAAACTTAAATTCATCAAGACTCCAACTAAAGCCATCATAGGCAGTTTCTGAATTTAAAAAAAAAACTCGCTTCTCAATCCATTATTTCCAAGCTGTACAAGTTTTCGAAAAAAGGAATGGCAGCATTGCTATGAAGGAGGTGTAACTCTTTGCTTAACATTACACAGCAAATACAGGGAGACAGATGGTGGATTCTCATACTTGGAGCATATTCAAGTTAAATGCTCTACTATCAACTAATCCCAACCCAAACTTCAGCTTCCTAACTAATTGAACAATAGAAAAAACCAAGACTGTGCACAATAAGACTGTATCCAAGAATGAGTACTCTTTAACATTTAAATGAAAGGTCAAGTAAATCATTTTCATTTCAAATAGTGGGAGGGAGAGTTGAGCATGCATAATTATTGTGAAAAAGAATTAAACAAACCTAACTCAACCAATTTCATAATTTTGAAAACTTGAGATACCAATAAAAAAAGAAAAGCTTAAAACAGATTAGCATTTAAGACTCGTATAAATGAGTAACAACCTACTAGCATAGAAATAGTCAACAATAACCTACCAACATTGAAGCCTAACTTGTCTAGAAAAGCTACTTCTATCTCCTAAACTAATTATACAAGTAAAAAGAAAGAGACTAAAACCCACTAATTCACATAAGGCTAACAAAACTAATTCACATAAGACTAACAAACTTTCAATTTCTAATACAACTGCAAGCTTCTTCTATTAAATGTCTACTAGAATCAAAATGGTCCCCTATCACCAGTCCAATAGGTTAAACTTATTTGCTAGGAGACGGTGCTTTCCGCTCTCCCACATGTCAGATTGTCTTTTGAACATCTTGGCATTAGAAAATAAGACTCCAAAATTTCAGCATGAGGCGATTATGTTAAAAGAAGATTCCAAAATTACAGTATGTGTGAATGACGTTCAGAAAAGGGCGAAAGCAAGAAGACTCGACAAATCAATAATTAATGATCCACCATAAAGATGGACCAATAAGTCACATTTGGTTCAACATCAAGCACACTGATAAATAAAGAGAAACAAAAAGAAAATAGACAACAAAAAGCATGAAAAAAAGGGTCAAGTAAGTTGGCTTTAAACAAAATACTCAGTCAAACTATCAAAGTGTAGCACATTGCTTTAATGTATATTTTTTACTTCTTTGGCAGGTTTGGCACTACAATTTAATGTTAAGAAGCAGAACTATGATTGTGTTCAAAGATCAACCAAACAAACAAGAAAGATTCTAACTTACAATGGAGAGCAAGGAGAACGGCCACCATTTACGTAGAAAACGAACAAGTATGAATCGTAATGCTGACCATTGATGAGATAGAAACCTTGCAGTCTTCTTACACACTTGAATGACATTTTCTTGTATAAATGGATGGCGGTTATATTGTAGGAAATGACATGCAAGTAAACTGCACGGCAAGTGGGTATAGTTGTAGCATATTTGATGACCTCACGGATAAGCGCACTTGCTGGAATTCAAACAACCAATGAGTAATTAAATAGAAAACCATTAGAAACTTCTGCCACATTTAATTCTTTTAGATGTGCAACCACACAAACATATTAACGCACTGTACACATCCATAGAAAGACAGGGAAAGGCAGGG
The DNA here is from genome assembly GCA_025594535.1 of Erythroxylum domingense. NCBI lineage: Eukaryota > Viridiplantae > Streptophyta > Magnoliopsida > Malpighiales > Erythroxylaceae > Erythroxylum > Erythroxylum domingense. The sequence continues at coordinate 11,472 of JANQBM010103640.1, read as the reverse complement.
GCATCCCACCTATGCCAAGGTTTCTATAAGTTTCTACTACTCCAAGCGTCAAAATGTAGACTAGTGTTTCATCAGCTTTTGAGGGGTCATATCTGAGCAAATCCCCTATCTGCAAGGCAACCATTCACCAACCGGAATAAGAAGAATCCACAAAATGCAATTTAGGTTTTACATATAAAAGTTACTAGTGAGTATAAAAATCCCTACATTTCATAAACACGAAATATGAATTAAACATTTTACTCTCTTTCTCTCTTGTCTAAGTTTCTCTCTCTTCTCTCTCCCTATTCTTCTGGAATCTTCTCTCCTCAGTTCTTCATTTCTTCTTTAACAAAAAAAAAAATTCAAATCAAATAGTATCAGACCTTTATGATTCTTGACTAGGAAATTCCATAAACATGACAGAAGATGATTGGAACCATGAGTTCAAGAAGCCTGAAGAAGGTATCCAAGAACTCAAGGAGTCTTAGAAAGATAAAAAGATAAGAGCAATTTTAAACTAATTTATGCAATCACAAAGAATGGCTGCTTCAGAGAGTACAAAGCTTGATGGCTGCTTCAGAGGGTACAAAGCTTGCTCTAGATATAGCAACAGTCAACATACAAAATCAAAAGTTTTATGATGGTAATAATGGCAGAAAAATGGATAATGATTTTGAAAAAAGAGCCTTGTGAGCAACTTGAATTTCAATATGAGGATTGTGGTGACTATAAAACAGGACAATGCTAAGTAATACATACGGAAGTCTTAATCTAGTGATTTGTCCACCATTATAACTGATGTTAATGGAGAACAATTTGACAGAGAAATTAACATAGCTCTATGTTTTCATGAACACCAACTTAAATACTTGGAGGAGAATAACAATCAACGTATTATTGGATAATTGCAGAAATGTGATGAAAAGAAGCTTATTCTTGTCAAGAAAAAGAAGGGGTGGTTGTTTCCTTTTTATGCCTTCTTCATACCTCCATCAGTTTAACAATTTTTTGTCAAACCTTGAGGACAAAGTTTTCTAAGGTAAAGGGAATTGTTACATATAAAAATTACTAGCGAATATAAAAACCCTTTAACCATTTCATAAGCAAGAAATATGAATTAAGCATTTTACTCTCTCTCTTCGCTCTCCTTCTTCTGGACTCTCCTCTCCTGTCCTATCCTCTCCTCTCCTCTGTTCTTCATTTCTTCTTTAACAAAAAATAATCACAACATTATGTCATTAAACTTTCAGCTTAAATTTTAAAAACAGTAAAACAATTTAAAAATAGAAGATCAAAAGAAAGTCCAACACTTTATACAATTCATTCCAGTAGGATGCAGTATCATATTAGCATGAATGTTTAAATCAAGGAAATACTTCTAAAATGAGTTAAAGTCAGAGTGTCTGGTCAAAGAAGGCCAAAAACTCCTTGGTAAAAATAATTTGTGTTCATCATGTGACATCAGCCAAGCCTCCAACAACTTTTGTATGGAACCACTTTATTCAAACATCTGGCAGAGGTGGAATCATAACCCAAAAACACGGAAGACCCAACTCACCTCACTCTCTTTTGCAAGCACTCGTCTTGCAGTAACAAATCCAATCAGTTCATCACTTTGACCATTAGGCCGACTACGATCAACAGCTGCCCAGGAAACAATACCTTGTTGGTTGACAACATTTTGGAAAAACTCCGACTCATACCTGAAAGATCATGCATTTTGGGAAAGGCACACCATAAGAGCCTCCGAGATCAATGTTAAAAAAAAAAAAATCAGACTAGGCATCCACCTTATAGGAAACACATCAGAATGGATTCGCTCTAAGATATCAAGATCAGAAGGGTGTATGGGTCTGTAGCATATAGTTGGACGGTGAGAAGCTTTATGGTCTATCATTGACGAATTTGCTATTAATCCCCATGAAAGATATTGTACATGGGAAGAAATTCAACAAAGGGCTGCCTCCATAGATACCACATCAGTTGGGATTTCCATGAGCGTAGTGATGGTCTTGATAGAACAAGGAATGGGGCAGATGATGGTGAAGAGAAAGATGGCGACGGGCGTTGAAATTAATGTGAAGAAACAGAGAGACCGACCAAGACCGAACGCCAGGAAGATTAAAATCGAGTGAAGAAGAACAAGCAAGCAAGGAGCCAACCAAGACACGCTTCTTTTTTCATTTTAATTACTTTTGTCTTCATCTAATGTAATTGATTTGATAAAATACAATTTTGGAACAATTAAGTTTGGGAATTGGGACTGATTGGATTTTTAATATTATTTTTAATAATTACAAGAGGAGTTTATTTCCGAACAATTTTCAATGTGTACACATTATGGGTACTGTATCATATCAGCCACTACCGGTTGATATCGATCATGCCGATCAAAAAAAAGTACACTGCCGAGCTATCTCATGCCAAATTTGGTACTACCTGGTATTGAAATACTAGTCACTTATCAGATTTAATTATAATTTTTTAAAAAATTAAGACTAAACTTAAATTTTGTATCAGATTTAATTATAATTTTTTTAAAAATTAAGACTAAACTTAAATTTTGAAAAAATTTAACCATAAACCTACCGTTTTTAACTTTGATGGCACCAAAATAACATAGTTCTTTGTCAGCGGTGCTGCAGTAACATGAAGCTCAGATTTTATTTTTGTCTTACATTTCTATTTTGTTTAGGACTCTTCAGTTGATATAATAGTTATTTTATTTCTTAATTTTTATGACATATTTAGGACTATAAATACTTGATTTTGGTGATATTTATAGGAGACTTTTATTCGATATTTTTCATTCTATAAAACTTGACTCTCTCGATCAGTTTCTGCAATTCTAAGTTTTAGAATTGTGTTATTTATTTCACTTTCCTGCTACGTCAGGTAGTATCAAAGCCTTGAATCTCACGAAGCTTGTTCAATCTAACAATGGCCAATAATCCTAATGACGATAATCAGGGATTACTCGCTGTTTAGAGAAAACTCGAAGAACACGAGATGTCTATTCACAACATCAAAACGCAATTGACTACAATCAGTGGGCAGTTGCAAACTTTGTTACAAGGTGACAATAACCAAAGAAATGGGGATCAAGCTACCAAGAAAGTTGCCCCTCACATCGACCTTGACTTCCAGCGCCTGCCATGAGAGTTGAAGACTCGAGTGATGACAAAGAAATTACACAAAGAGAGGACCGTCATTGGCAAAGAGAAGGTGACTATGAATGCAAATTGAAGGTAGATATTCCATCCTTTAGTGGTGACCTTGATATAGATGGCTTCCTAGATTGGTTAGAACAAGTAGATGGGTTCTTTGGTTACATAGAAATTCCAAAAGAGAGGAAACAAGTAGATGGGTTCTTTGGTTACATAGAAATTCCAAAAGAGAGGAAGGTAAATTTGGTTTCTTATAGGCTAAAGGGAGAAACTTCAGTATGATGGACTCAATTGAAAGACAATAGGAGAAGAGAAGGGCGAGCTCCTATGTCTTCTTGGGAAATGATGAAACAACCATTAAGAAGAAGATTCTTACCTTCATATTATAAGCAGTATTTATTTGATGCTTATCAAAACTGCGTACATGGAAGAAAGAGAATCAATGAATATACAACATAATTTTTTAGATTGACAGCTCGCAATAATTTGGCAGAAAGTGAACCATAACAGGCTACTAGATACTTGAGAGGCTTGGAACCAACAATTAGAGAAAAGATTGGTATTCAGATCACTTTGAATGTTCATGATGCAAGGAATTTTAGCTATGAGAGCTAAGATGTTGATTAACCAAAAATCAAGAGAGAATAGAAAAACATGAAACAATGAAACCCCAATGAGTGAAAAGGGAAAAGAAGTGACAAACTCCACTCATACGCGAGGTACCAATATAAAGGGAAGTAATTATAATAGTGGAAATTTAAGCAAGCAAACCACCTCGATTCCTAAAAGTACAAACCCTTACACGAAACTTGCTCCTTTCAAGTGTTTTAAATGTGGAGAACCCGGTCATCGTTCTAATGAGTGTTTAAGAAGAAAACTTGTTAATACAGTAGAGCAAATTGAAGAACTACATGAGGTAGAAAAATGCGAACATGATGGAGATGAAAATGATAACTTGTATAAAGAAGATGCTTTTGTGGGTGTCATTAGGAGGTTGATGATTTCTATGAAAGAACATGAAAATTTGCAAAGACATAAATTGTTTCTCACTAGATACATGGTAAAAGGTCATCTTTGTGAACTGATTATTGATGGAGGAAGTCAAGAGAACATCATCAACAAATCAACAGTACAGAAATTGAAGCTACCAACCGAATCCCATCCGAACCCTTACAGTATTACATGGATCACAAATGTGGGTGATATTCGCATCAAAGAAAGATGTAAGGTATTATTCTCTATCGGTAAATACTCATATGAACATTATTGTGATGTTGTAGATATAGATGCATGCCAAATTTTGTTAAGAAGACTATGGCAATATGATGTTTATGCATCTCACGCTGGTAGGGAGAATATGTATTGATTTTGAAAGATGGAGTAAGGTATAAATTGGTACATATAGGTGGAAAAAAGACATCAAAGCCAAATGAGGGAAAGAAACCATTATTAGAAGTAAAGAATAACAGGGGAAGCTGTGTGAATGAAATGAAAGAAACAAGGAAGGTACACTTATTGATAGTAAAAGGGAAAAAAGAGATTGAGAAGGAAGAAAGCAAAATTCCCTTAGAGGTACAACCTATTATAGAGGAATTTACAGAGGTAGTGTCTGATGAATTACCTAATGAATTACCTCCTATGAGAGATATCCAGCATCAAATTGACTTAGCTCCTGGTGTTAATTTTCCTAACCTACCTCATTACTGAATGAGTCTAAAGGAGAATGAGATTTTAAGGGAGAAAGTAGAGGAGTTGATTAGAAAGGGTACATTAAAGAGAGCCTGAGTCCATGTGTTGTTCCTGGTTTACTAATGCCTAAGAAAGATGGTAGTTGGAGGATGTGTGTGGATAGTCGAGTGATCAATAAAATTACTATTGAATATAAATTTCCTATACCGAGGTTGGATGATATGTTGGATCAGTTTAATGGAGGGGGGGTGTTTAATTAACATAAATTTAAGAAATTAAAAATAGTAGAAATTAAAAATTAACAAAAGGAATCAGATCTGGAAATTCAGTAAATAAACCTTAGTTTCGGGTCACCTACGTTATCAAACTAATATAGATCCTCGATTTAAAACTCAATCCATTAACAAACATTCATTGGGTAATGTTTTCTCTTAATATTAAATGAATAGAAACATGTATTCTAAGCATTCTTATTAGTCAAATTTTAAGAAATTAAAAATGGTAGAAATTAAAAATTAACAAAAGGAATCAGATCTGGAAATTCAGTAAACAAACCTTGGTTTCGGGTCACCTACGTTATCAAACTAATATGGATCCTCGATATAAAACTCAATCTATTAACAAACATTCATTGGGTAATGTTTTCTCTTAATATTAAATGAATAGAAATATGTATTCTAAACATTCTTATTAGTCAACAACTTAGATACAATCTTAAGTTTAATTGATTAATAGCTTTAAGAACTAAGAAACTAATGAACGAGACAACACACGTACGACATGCATTTAATCAAGCTAAGCTTCTTCTTAGAATTTCCAAACTCTAACGTAAAGATGATAATCCTAATTGTCACTTTGGATTAACAAGACTGAACGTCAAATCCTACTAATCTGGCTATAAATTAAACAAATCAATTCCTAATTACGCACCCTAAAAATCAATCAATTCAATTATGAAAAGCAATTCGGAAGACACTAATATTCATCAATGAAATAAACTTTATTTAGAAATCTCACACATAATAGATGATAAAACGATTCCTTTCAACCAAGAAGAAGAATTTAGCTATTCATAACAAAAGTAAAAACCAACAGAAGAATAGAAAAATACAAAATCTCCATCCCTGGTCTTTTTCCAGAAAAATATGAAAAATCCTTAAAAAAACCATACGAACTATTGCAGAAAACATAAAGAACTAAGAACTTATACTCTAATGTGAACAGTAAATGTATTTAATGATTTTCAATCTCCTTCCTCTTCCCTCCTATCATAATCTTTAGCAAATACACTCCCTACATATTCAGGTCGCAGATCCCCATCAGTAAGGTAACAACTTAATTCCCAAAATCATAAAGATCTTAGGTGGATCAAATCTGATTTCAAATCAGATTCTGCAGATAATCTTTTTCCTTACACGTGCCCACGCTTAGTCAATTATTTTTCTGCCAGTTGTGAATTCAAATTGTCTTTACTTTCCTTACATCTTTTTGACCCAATTTTATCTTTCATTTGTTGAAAATCATCTGAGAATAATTAAGAAACAAGTCCATTAATTTTAAATAATAATTTCAACCTATTAAAGAGATTTATCCCCAAAATTAGCACAAAATTGATAGTTTAACAATATGATAAGAATTTTATGTTATTGTGGGAGCTTTGAAGATTTGGGAACATTATTTGATTAGGAAAGAATTTATTTTATACATAGACCATCAAACCTTGAAGTATTTAGGAAGTTAGAAGCAATTGAGAATGAAGATGCATATTAGGTGGTCAAATTTTGTTGATAAATTTCCATACAAAGTGGTTCATAAATCTAGAAATTATAATATTATGGCTGATGCATTAAGTAGAAGAGTTGCCATGATTAAAACCTTGAGTATAGAAGTGGATGGTCTTAAATATTTAAAAGAATTGTACATGGATAATGGAGACTTCAATGAAAAATGGAATATGTGCTTAGAAAAAAAACTTATGATGATTTTTATGTGCAAGATGGATTTTTTATGAAAGGAAACTAACTTTGTCTTCCAAAGACGTCACTTAGAGAGAAGGTGATTAGACAATTACATGGTGGAGGCTTAGCTGGTCATCCTGCAGAGACAAAACTCTTGAAGAAGTAAGGAAGAGGTACTATTGGCCAAAGATGAGAAGGGATATTGTTTCCATTGTAGAAAGGTGTATAACTTGCCAAACTTACAAAGGACATGCTTCTAATGTTGTTTTGTACATGCGATTGTCGATTCCTAAAGCTATTTGCGAAGATTTGTCTATGGACTTTGTGCTATGATTGCCAAGAACACAAAGAGGTATGGATTCTAACTTTGTAGTGGTTGATTGATTTTCAAAAATGGCACATTTTCTACCTTGTAAAAAGACATAGATGCTACTGCAATTGCAAAGCTCTTTTTTAGAGAAGTGGTGAGAATTTATAGTGTTCCTAAATCAATTACTTCTGATCATGGCATTAAATTTTTGAGTCACTTTTAGAGGACTTTGTGGGGATTATTTGATTATACTCTTAAAAGCACAACTCACCCACAAATCGATGGCGAGACATAGGTTGTAAATCAAACTTTGGGAAATTTGGTAAGATGTATATGTCATGACAAGCCAAAGATTTAGGATTTTTTGATTGCATAAGCTGAATTTGCCTACAACAATGTTGTTCATAATGTCCTTAGTCGTTTTCCATTTTCAGTTGCTTATATCAAGGTACCAAATTATGCTCTTGATCTTGTGAAATTGCCAAAATCTTCTAATTTTTCTTTTAGTTATGAGAAGTTAGCTAAAGAGGCTCAAGAAATTCAAGTGGAGGAGGAGGAAAAAATTGAGAAAGCAAATGCAAGGTACAAAGCCTATGTTGATCCATGAAGGAGAGTGCAATTGTTTGATGTTAGAGATGAAGTCCGATGTTTTTGAATAAGAATAGAATTATTGGGGGTAATCATAAGCTTCAGCAGAAGAAATATGGTCCATTCAAGATTAAAAAGAAAATTAATGACAATGCCTATGTTGTTAAGCTACCATCATGGATGGGTAATATTTCTTCTACATTTAATGTTGCAGATCTTTTACTATATTTACATGATTGTGAGTTAGGTTATGCCAACAGGAACTTAAGTCAACTTATTTGCAAGTGCAGGTGGATGATGGTGCATCAAAATAGCATAGTTCTTTGCCAGCAATGCTGCAATATATTTTGTTTCTGTCTCACATTTCTGTTTTGTTTATGACTTCTGAGTTGATAGAATAGTTATTTTATTTCCTGATTTTTAGGACATGATTAGGACTATAAATACTTGGTTTTGGTGATGTTTATAGGGGACTTTTATTTGATATTTTTCATTCTATAAAACTTGACTCTCTAGATCAGTTTCTGCAATTCTGGGTTTTAGAATTGTGTTGTTTATTTCACTTCTGTGTTGCGTCAAACTTTGCACCTCTGCTTGCCACACCGCATATTGAATTTCGTAGTTCTGTCGCTACTCGTTACCTAATGCATCATATTCAGAAGCGTTAGCCGCCATCGCACTTGCACTAATCACCAATATTAGTCACCTACAAACTGCCCATTCCCACACTACATTTGCACTGCACACGCACCACTCTCGCACTACACTTGCAGTACACTCGCACCACACCCACACATAGACCTGTTGTTGCACCCGCTGCTGACCCACACCATTACCCCCACAGTCTACAAGTAGACTTGTAAACCCGACTTGCACTAATCCACTACACTACCTCAATTGCACCGTTACAGTTTACAAAATACAAGCAATCTAGACAGACACACAGTGTCTCAAAGATAGAGATTTAGTGAAGGTTGCAAAAAATTATAAAAAATTTTATAGAATTGCATATTATGGAATTATGGAATATGAATATTGAAATATTGAGTTGCGTTAGCTATTGATTAGAATATTTAATTGTATATTTATGTTCTGAAGAGTACTTAATACAGATAAATTAATATTGAATAGTAAATTTATGATGGATTGTGTATTTGTGTCTTATGATTTTGGTTATATAGTAATTGTGTATGATGAATTGTTAATTCTTGGTGAATTGTATTGGATGAAATTGAATTATGTAGTGTATGTTGACTTTTGAGTATGAAGTTAAATTGAGTGAGAAACTAAGAATGTTGATTAAAATTGGTGAATGAAATATTGATAAACTAAAGATGGAAATTAGAATTTTAGTAACAATATTGATTAAAATTAGTTAAGAAAATAAAATAATGATAAGCATTACAAATTTAATTGTATAAGCAAACATAATATATTAGTTTATAGTTGAATTAATGATTACATAAAATAGGTTGTAAACTTTTATTTATGAGTTATGGTTGAATAGGTTGTAGTTATGAGTGTATGTCTTTGTGGTTGAATTATGTAATCATATAAAATGAGTTATATAAGATGTAAGTGCCTTTGTGTTAGTTTCGAGTTAAACAATACATATTTTGTGATAGTAGTTGGTAATGAAATTAAGTGTTCTTTTTTTGATATGAAGTTATTAATTTAATTTTCACATATTTTATATTTATTTTATAGATAAATAGAGCAAAATTCAAGTACTTATAGTAATTCAGTCGCTTAAAGTATAGAAAGATTCGATGATCTAACTTAGGGTCATGTTATATTGGTTCTTGAAATGAAGAACTATACTATTTGTTTATATTGTAATATAAATTTGAAAGGTAAGGGGATTACCATATTAAAGAGACATTTAACCGAAATCAAAGGTGAAGTAGAGTCTTATAAGAAAGTGAGTCATAATAAGAAATAACAAATGAAGATTTTGTTTGAAGAGTATCAGCATGAAATATATAAAAAGAAAAGATTGAATTACTAAATTGGTAGTAAAAGTTCTTTTATTGGTAGAAGGAAGATAATGGGATAGTTGAAGATGATAATATTCCTACCCAATAAGAAGGAAATGTTGCACCTGATTTTAGGAAAAGAAGGGACATATATACAATTCTTTTGCACCGTAAATAATTTTTAGAGTTCAACCTTCAATTTGTAGTGCTTTACAAGCTAAAGAAGTGGTTCATAATATAGATTTGACAATGACTAGATGGTAGTACGATTTAGTTATAACATTCGATATTACCTAATATTATTATTATCAACCTATGTTAGATGTTATTGCCTCTTATAGTTCATGATACAAAGTTCCTTCAATTGATAATTATAAAGATAAACTTCTAATTATTTTTATTTATGAAATAAAAACTTATTTGGATGAAAGAAGAACGACTTAGGTTACTTATAAGTGTTCAATCATGTGTGATGGTTAGACAAATGGAAGACATGAGTTTATTATTAATTTTTTGGTTCATTCTACAAAGAGGATAATGTTTTTGAAATCTATTGATACATCTAGTCTTGTTAGGAATGATGATACTTTGTTTCAGATATTTGATGAAGTTGTAAATGAAGTTGACCCAGAAAATATTAATCAGTTCATTACTGATAATGATTTTGCTTATAAAGCAGTTGGAAGAAGATTGCAAAGTAAGTATGATTCTCTTCATTAGACCTTTAGGCTCTATTTGGTTGAGAGGTTGAGGATGGAATGGAATGGAACGTAACACGCTTCCATCGTTTGAAAGGAAGTTTTATAATGAAATAGGATGTAAGCGGAGGGTTTCATGTTACGTTCCATTCCATCATAAACAGTGAAAATAAGAAATCTCCGATTTGGGGAATTTAAAATGGAATGTAAACTAATAAACACAAACTACCTAATATGCCCTCAATAATTTTTCGTAATATCATCTGTGACCAAGTCATAATATTATATTAAATAGAATTAATATATTAGATAGAATAGAATAATATTTAACTTAATAAAATTTATTAAATAATTAATAATATTATTTTTATATTATTAATAATAAATTGTATATAATTAATAATAAAATAAAAATTTTAATTAATGAAAATAAAAATATATAAAAAATTATTCTTTAATTGTTTATATCTATTTCTATATAAATAAAAATAAAAATAAATTATATTTAAATACAAATCATATATAGAATAGAATAAAATAAAATTTATTAAATAATTAATAATAATATTTTCATATAATTAATAATAAATTGTAAATAATTAATAATAAAATAAAACATTAATAAAATTTTTATTAATGAAAAATAAAAAATATATTAAAAATAATTCTTTAATTTTTTAATATATTTCTATATAAATAAAAATAGAAATAAATTATTTTTATATATAAATCACATAGAATAGAATAAAATAAGATTTAAATATAATAAAATTTATTAAATAATTAATAATACTATTTTTATATAATTAATACTAATTTGTAAATAATTAATAATAAAATAAAAAATTAATAAAATTTTTATTAATGAAAAATAGAAAATATATTAAAAATTATTCTTTAATTTTTTATATTTTCTATACAAATAAAATATAAATAAATTATTTTTATATATAAATCACATAGAATATAATATAATAAAATTTATTAAATAATTAATAATACTATTTTTATATAATTAATAATAAATTGTAAATAATTAATAAAAAATAATAATAATAATAAAATTTTTATTAATAAAAAATAGAAAAAATATTTAAAAAATTC
>JANQBM010102439.1:0-26602 GCA_025594535.1 Erythroxylum domingense | reverse complement strand
AGGTCGGGATCAGTTCGCGTCTGCATTGTTTTTCTTTATTTGTCACTGAATGTATTTTCCGCAAAAATGTTGTATTATTTATAATCGAATATTACAGTTTGTAATAAAGTTGGGAAATTGGAAATGTTGGTATTTTGAAATTTGAAATGGGCCCAAGTGGTTAATAAAAGTTTTTGTTGAGTGTATTGTTTTGTATGAAATGGTTGGACCAATTTAGTTATCACTTTCTGTATCTTTATGTTTGTGGTTTTAAAAAAAAATATACCGACTGTTTGATTGTTTAGTGATGTGGTACACCACCCTCGCAAGGCACGAACTCGGGTATCACCATCGATATCGGGTTCGGGTCCAGCAGGAGTGGGGTGTTACAAGTACACTTAGTTAGTATGGTTCTAATCGCTTAAGTCCAGCAACTTCTCCTGTATAAATGCCCTACCCTTTAGGGATTCGTACTAGGTTTGTTCCTCCTTAGACACAAATCGTGTTCTATCAAATTCCAACTTAGCAACTAGTGCCCTGGATGATGATGATCTTACTCTCTTCCCCATTACCACTATGGCAATTTAATAAACACCTTTTGTGCACAACCAATCCAAAACTCCAAATCCACACCAAGTCTCCACACAACCAAAATCAAACCCCACCCCACAATAATGCAATGAACCAACAATACAATAGTAAGCAATCGACAACCAAATCCAACCAAATCACTCAAATTTAGAGGCAAAGAACATTTGTACCAATTAGTCGCGAGCGAATTTGCATGGCTCAAATTCTTCCAAATCCTCAGGAGACAATCTAAATCAACTCTTGAACATTTGTAGGGATGATTCTGAAGTTGATTTGAAGGTTCTTGTAACCTGGGGATGAGAGGATCTATCAACTCAAATGTGTTTTTATGTTTTGAACAGGAGAAAAGGGGCGTTTTAAACTATACCACGTGGTACGACTGGTTAAAATTGTCTATTATGACCAGTCAGAATCCCAATGTGATGAAACCATGGTACTTTTTTGTATCCTGATCGATCGTATTTGGTCTGATTGACCGATTGATATTCAAATTTGACTATCGATTTATCTTCTTTGTCTTAGCTGATCGGTCGAAATAATTCCATCTCCCAATTCATCCTTACTTGATTTTCCCGACTGATCGTGCTTGATAGTTGTGTAATTGAATGTGATTTAGGGTTGAAATTGTTATTTATTTAGTATGAATTTGAGTGGTATGTGTGCATTTAGGGTGTAATTATGTTAGTTTGTGTGTTTTAGTGTTTTCATGGGTTAGATTAAGTCTTTGAGCTTAAATGTTATATTTTTGTGGTGTCGTGATGCGTTTCAGGGTAGATGGGGAAGAATGGTGAAGATTCGAGGAGCTTCAACCCAAAGTTATAGGCCACGATCATGACAGAGAGCGTCAAGTCAAGTTAAGATCATGCACATTATGCCACGATCATAACAAAAAGGTTAAATAACAGGCCACGATCGTGGCAGACAAGGCCATGATCGTGCCCTACGTCAGGTTGACAGTTACTCAATTTTCTTGAGATTTTGTGGACTGTTTTGATCCCGACTTTGACCTAAGGCTTCCACAGAATAAATAGAAACATGATGTGATAGCCACCAAGAGTTTGGAGAGAGCTTAGGGAGTTATGCAAAAGAGTGAGATTTTGTCAAATCCAAGAGAGACCTAGAGAGAGATCAAGAGATTGAGGAAGGAGATGAAGGAAGAGAGACATAGAGCCATGCTAAATGCGAAGTACTTCCCAGAATAGGTGGTTTCCCACCGGTGAGGAGAGACACAGAGACATTCTATATGCAAAGTACTTCCCAGAATAGGTGGTTTCCCACCGTCGCCGCTTCTGAGATTCCATTCCCGACATTATTTCCACTTATTTTAGTTTTATTTATGTATGGAATTGAAATAGGTGTTGAGATTCATTGTGTTGAATGTTGAGTTTACGTTTATACTCACCTTTGAATTTTGACTTTTGAAATTAATAAAATTTATTCGATTGTGTTTTTTTTATTGATTTGATTGTGATTTTAATTCTGTTCTTAATAATTCGGCAACAAGTTGAGCAGGTGAGCCGGGTAAAAATCATCGATTTGGGCAAATGAGAGTTAGGTGAATCGATTGGTAGAGAATTGACTCAAACCGATAGAGTCGTGTAATGAGAGATTGAGCATAGATTCCCGATAGGTCAATGGGCAATTTTAGAACTAATTTAAGTTTTGGGCCAATTACGGATCGACAAATCACAAATCCCATAATTTGAATTAGGGATTACTAATTAGGGTTAAGAATTATAACTCGAGAGAGAGTAATTCACACTAGGACTGCCTAGAACTGTTAATTCAATAATTGCATAATTGGATATGTTTTCTTAGTTTCGAATTAAAATACCCTTTCTCTCCCTTGGTAATTTCTAGGTCAATTTTGGGTTGGGCTGTGATATTGTTATTTTGTTTACTCTTTGACACTTTAATTTTTCATTTTTGATTATTGATTGATTTAATTTTTTCATTAGTTGTTTAATTAGGTTTATTTCAAACTTAGTTGTCTTTAGATTTTAGAACTAGTTCCCTTTCTTGTGCGATCGACACCTTAGGTACTATGCGAACAACATGTGCACTTACGGTAATTACTAAGGTTATAAATAGTAAAACTTAGCACATGTAACCTTAAGCGAACAAGTTTTTGGCATTGTTGTCAGGGAAGGTGACATATAGTCTATAGTTTAAGGTGTTAGCTTAGATTTGATTTTTTGGTTTTTATTTTCGTTTCGTTCATTTTATTTTAGAATCGTTCTCTTGTATGAACACAAGAGTCGTGAAAGGTTAGACTCATGCAGTTGACACAATAGATTTAGATATAATGCGATTAGAATGAATCTTGAGGAAAGTTCAGCGAGAAGAAGAAGAAGAGATTGAGAAAACATAAATGGACGAGAAATTTCAAAGAAATATGGATCAGGAAGTTAACCCTTGGAGGCAACAACAGAGGACCCTCATGGATTTTATGAGACCAGGGTTTAACCCAGCAAACCAAGGAGTGGCTAGACTGCCTGTTCAAGTGGTCTCATTCGAAATCAAGCCAACCCTCTTGAATATGCTTCAGTAGAACGTCCAATTTTATGGCCTGGCGAATGAAGATCCGAATGCACACATCGTTAGTTTCCTCATGATCTATGATACTTTTCAGTATCACTAGATGTTGGAGGATGTTGTTAGGATTAGGATGTTCCCTTTTACACTTAAGGATAGAAAGAAGGCTTGGTATCACTCACTGAGCCCCGCTAACATCACGACGTGGGAGCAACTTGTTCGTGCTTTTCTGGATAAGTACTTCCCTTTAACAAAGGCCACAAAGATCATAAAGGAAATTACCAATTTCTAATAAGGTGATGGGAAGTCGATTTATGAAGTGTGGGAGTGGTATAAAGACCTGCAGAGGAGATGCCCACACCATAACCTAACGAAGGAATTCCTTCTGTAGACATTCTACAACGGAGTAACCCATTTATTAAAGGCATGATCGATGCAGCGTCAGGAGGATCTTTGATGTGTAAGACGATCAATGAAGCAGAGGAGTTAATTGAAGAGATGGCGAGTAATAGCTTTTTATGGACGAGTGAGAGAGGTAGGCAACCTACTACCTTTAGAGAGCAGAAGGGAGTTGTCGCAGTCGATCAGATGATAGAGATGCAAGCTAAGATCGGCAATTTGACGTGATAACTCAGTAATATAAAGGTGTCATCTTCCACTCCGGTTAAGGCTATGCTAGCGAAGTGTGAGTTATGTGGTCAAGTAGACTGTGACACTATGAACTGCTACCTAATGAGAGAGGATAACCAAGAGTAAATGAATTACATAGGGGCACAATTTAGATGAGAAAGGGGTAATAACTATAACTTCAACACATATAACCCCAGGTGGAAGAATCACCCTAACTTTTCCTGGTCGAACAATAATAATGGAGGGCAGTTCAGGCCTCAAGGGTAATCGAGCTTTCAGCAGGACAAGACAGGCTCGCTGGATTCAAAGTTAGATAGGATTTTGGACAAGATAGAAGGTATGGAAGAGGCATATAGGACGCTCGAGAGTAAATTCGAGCAAGTTACAAAGAATCATGCCTCATCTACACATAATTTCGAAGTCCAAGTGGGGCAATTCGCAGAAGCAATGTCAACTCAGAATATTAGAACTCTTCCAAGCAACACTAAGTCCATCCCAAAGGAGCGTATCATGGTCATAACTCAGACTCAAGATGGAGGAACCGCATAAGTACAAGAAAAGGTAGAAGACAGAGAAAAAGGTTAAGTAGTTAAAAAAGACCTTTCGACTGAGCCCACGATGGAATCAATTCAAGTAACTCGACGGGTATTTTTGTTCCCTATCGCACAGTAGCGAGAGTTATATACAAGGAGGGAAGCAGAACAATTTCATGAAATTGAGCACAATAAGATCCAGGAAGTAACAGACCGAATACAATTAAAGCTGAAACTACAGGAGTCTGTCAAAAAGAAGGTTGAAAAGCAACCACAGGAAGCAAACCCCAACATAGTGACGAAGAAAGATAACCTAAGGGACTTTTTCATCTCCTGTCATATCAATAACATTATTATAGACAGGGCATTTGTGGACTTAGGTACGAGTATAAATATGATGCCCTACACTTTTTTTTCTTAAATTGGGGTTAAGAGAGTTAGTGCCCACTAAGTTTTTGATTAAGACAACTGATAGGACCTCGCATAGATCGATGGGAATCATACAAGATGTGCCAGTAAAGGTTGGTAAATTTATTTTTTCCATAGATTTCTATATGTTGGACATTAATGAAGATAAAGACACCCTGATAATTCTTGGGCGACCGTTCTTAGCTACTGCATACTCAATTATTGATGTGGATGGGGGAGAAATAACTATGCGATTAGGGAAGGAGCATGTAACCTTTAAGGTAACCATTAGACAGTACGGAGCTCCTTCTCCTCCAGTGGATGTCAAAGAAACCAAACCTTAAGGAGGATGGAAGGACATTGAGGACCCTACAAATGCTTCCAAAAGAAGTGCTCATGAAGGAGAAGGCAAGGCAAAAAAAATTACAAGGAAAGTGGTAATTGTAATATGGTAGCGGGGGTTCAGACTCTGAGATTAATGGTGACGTTACCATCGAATCATTCATTCTAACCACCTTGACTGTATAATGAACGTTGAGCTACTGAGGTAAAAAAGAAGCGTTGCATGGAGGCAACCCCTAGAAAAATTAGTTTCTTGTCGAATTTTGCTAGGTTAGTTGAATTCCATAGTTAGGTTTATTTTTGTTTTGGTTTAATAAAAGAAAAAAATGAATAGGATATCAGAATCAAGGGAAGTTTGTGCAAACATAAAGAGAGAAGTGAAGAAGGGCTATAGAAGAATTATGAAGTAGAAGACAAAAGACTGATAAAGAGCAAATGAAGGACTTTGGTGTTAAAGGATAGCCACTGGCCACGATAGTTACAATTTGTCTGGTGTTTTAGGATTAGATTTGATAAGTATTTTAATGTCAATCCAAGTGTTTAGTATGTATTTAGAGTTTAATTAGGTTAGTTTTTATGTTTAAGTGTTTTTATGGGTTAATTTGAATCTTTGAGCTTAAATTGTATATTTTTGAGGTACCTTGATGTGTTTGCTAGTGTTGCAGGATAAATAGGGAAGAACGTGAAGAGTTAAAGTGTTTTTGGGCTAAAAAGCACAAGCCACGATCGTGACAGAAGAGGAAGAACCAGAAGCAGCTAGGCCATGATCGTGCACCAAGAGCCACGATCGTGACAGAGAGCATCAAGTCAGGCTACAATCGTGCACTTTAGGCCACGATCGTGGCAAGTAAGGCCATGATCATGCACTGCTTCGGGCTAACCGAAAAACTCAAGTTTTAGACAAATTTTTGGACCATTTTGACCCACTTTGACCTAGAGTCTCGAAGATATAAATAGAACATGATGTGATAGATGAAGACAGAGCTAAGAGCTGCAAAAGAGAGAGACTCTGTCGAAAATCCAAGTGAAAACATAGTTAGAGATCAATCGATCAAGGAAGGAGATGAAGGAAGAGAGGCACGGAGACACTCTTAACTCGATGTACTTCTCAAAACAGGTGGTTTCTCGTAGTCGTGCCTTCGAGATCCATTCCGAAAGTATATTCTAATTGTTATTTCGATTTCATTGATGTATGGAATTTTGGAGATTGATTAGAAATATTTTTCGTAGAGTGTTGACGTTGTCTAAACTCACCTTCGGGTTGATTTATTATTAAGATTAATAAGATTCTTTTGATTGTATTTTATTTCGATTTATTGTGATTTAATTATTCTTCATAACTGGGCAATAAACTAAGAGGGTGAGCTGGTAAAAATAATCAATTTAGGTTAACAAGAGTTAGGTAAATCGATAGGTCAAGAATTGAATCAAAATGGTCTAGTCTTGTAACGAGAGATCGAGCATAGATTTCCAATAGGTTAATAGACAGCGTTAGAACTAATTTAGGTTTTGGACAAATTACAAATTGAGAGATGGCAATTTCTATAATTTGAATTAGGAAATATCAATTATTGTTAAGAATTATAACCCGAGAGAGAATAATTCACTCTAGAACCGTCTAGGCCCATTAAATCGAAAAAAATCATAATTGAATAGATTTTCTTTAATTTCGATTAAATTCCCCCTTTCTCTCAACTAGTCACTTCTAGGTTGAAAATTGGTTTATTTGTATGAGGTTCTTCTGTTTATTCTATTGGTGATTCAAATTCTCATATTTGATTCTTGATTAGTTTTAATTACTGTAATAGTTGTTTAGTTAGGTTTTACAAACTTAGCTGCCGTTAGATTTTAGGGCTAGTTATCTTTCTCGTGGGATCAACACCTTAGGTACTACACGAATGACCTGTACGCTTGCGATAATTACCAAGGTTCAAAATATTGAAACTTAGAGCGTGTAACCTTGAGCGAAAAAGTTTTTGGCGCCGTTGGCAGGGAAGGCAATTTAGTTTTATAATTTAAGGCATTAGGTTTGTTATTTTCTTTTGTTCATTTTACTTCGGATTTGTACCCTCACTACAAGAAATTGTATTTTTAGTGAAAGTAAAAGTTGTCACTAAAAGCAGTAATATTAATCACTATTATTAATAGTGTCCAATCTTTGAAGTCTTCACCTTCCGTCATAAATACCTCCGTCACTAATGAAATAGTGACTAATTTAAGAAATGGTCACAATTATGCAACACTTTTGTGACACAAATACTGACACTAGAACTTGTGAAATATGTGACAAAACTATATGGTCACAATAACTTTACATATTTATGACGCGTTTATCGTCTCAAATAATATAAAATAGTGACGAATTAAGTCGTAACAAAACTTCATTGTATTGTGACAAAAGTGCCGACATTAAAACCTATGGAATGTGTCACAACACTATATGGTCGCAACAACTTTACATATTTATGACAAGTTTGTTGACACAAATAATATAAAGTAGTAACGAATAAAGTCGTAAAAATACTTCATTTTATTGTTACAACATTATCGCCACTAAAATAATTATAAATAGTCACCAAATATTTGTCACTAATAATTTTTTATCAGTGTCCATTACTTCTTGGTCACTAATATTTTAATAAACATATGTCAACATCATTTTATCACAAAAGTGAAAATTAGTTCTTACAAAACTCACATTAGCTATAATTTTTTTTTACATTAGTGGCTATATTGTCTACCAGATTTCATCACAAGTATGAAAGTTATATGTTACAATAATGTTGTCACTAAATAAAGAATATATGTTACAATTAATTTATCTTTAATATGTTTGTGTTTGTCACAAATAATATTAAATTTAACAATTTAGTTACATAATCGACAAAACTTTTTGCATTGGTGGCCATAAAATAGAAGTTATTACAAATGATACGGATTTCTAGTGCCAAGATATTGTCACATAAGCAAATAAAAATTATTAGTATATATAAAAATATATAAAATCACCAAAATGTACAAAATTCTATTTTCCAATATGTAAAATTGGAAATATCTAAAACAATTATATTTATTACAATTATTCCAAATTACTACGTCTTAATTTAAGTTAAAACTCTCTAAATTAAATTTTCCTGGCTATTCTTCCGGATGAAGTTCACGATTGATTTGTTTCCTAAAAAATAAATAAAAATAAAATCAATTAATTAGTTTATAAAATATTAAGCTATAAGTTTAGTACTAACATTTTAAGATAATATATTGAAATCAAAAGGGTGGAAGAAAAGAGACAATTACAACCATTCATTCTTTTTAATTGCACAACAATTTGATTCACAAGCATGTAAATTTATAATTAAACAACCCTGAATCAATAATATTTTTCAATAGTTTCAGAGTTAAGACAATAAGTATTATTTTTAATAAATAGAATGATATTATAAATAAGATATGATAAAATTACTTATCAATAATACGTACAAGGATTTCCCTTCTAGAAAGATCACTAACATATTGCAATTCTTGGGGAACCTGATCAGTTCACAATTGAAGATCAACTATTAGACACTACTAAAAATCGAAAAAGATACCTACATCACTTACGATGAATGTGTTAAATGAAGCATAAATATGAGCCACACCAAAAACATTCTCACCATCCCTCACTGCAAGTACAAGAGTCACATTCTCTTCCTTTGGTTCTTCTCTAACTTTTCTTCTTGACTAGAGATCACAAGCAACAAAACTAGGAATGAGCAAGTCAGCAAGTAATACTACTTTTGGATAACAAACCTCAAAAAGGCACAAGATATATCTTTAAAAGGAATAAAGCAATCCAATATGACCATATAAACATAAACCATCCCCATGAACTACAAGGAAAAGGTGTAGAAAGCTAGCATTTACATACCTTATAAGCAACAAGTTATAGCAAATTTCGAGAAAGCGAAACCTCTCACACACAATCTAAGCTTTCATGCTTCCTACAATAATATGAGATCACTTATAGCTACGAGTAATGACTTTTTACTAACACAAGGAGCAAATAACTAAGACTGAGAGTTCATAAAAAGCACTTGGTATCTGTCAATTTGATTTAAATATCAAGCTTATATGGAATTCTCTACATTCCCAAGTCATAGATAACATATTTATTTCCCAAGAATTAGAAATTATAAACCAAAAGAAAATTCATAAAATAGACGATTATACCTTCCTCTTTAATTCTCACACCTCAAGCTCTTGATCTCCGACATACTCGCACCTTCATGTCAAATTTCAACAATTTCTTAAGTGAGTAGCATACCTAAGCATCCTTTTAGGCCTTGACGCTAGCGGAGACCATGGACAACTGACGAAGGTCCTGTTAAATGAGGGCAAGTTCCTGCTTGAGCATGACGTAAGTAGTAGTGAGGTGTTGGTTATCAAGGAGTAGGGTTTGGATCTCATGGTGTTGGATGGATATGCAGTCCTCAAGGATGATGGAGGGGTGGTGGTAGTGGTGATAGCGATGGTTGTCGGTAGCATGAAGAGAGGGAGTGACTACTTTTCATAACTTTGATGATCTCGTTTTAGTTTTAAAGTTTTAGTCTCTCCCATTGTAATTAGGTTTATTTCATCATCATCATCATCACCCAGTCCAAAATCCCGCAATGAAGCACGGTCTGGGGAGGTCTGATTTTATTTCATCATCATCATCATCACCCAGTCCGAAATCCCGCAATGAAGCACGATTTGGGGAGGTCTGATAGTACGCAGCCTTACCCCTACATAGTAGAGAGGCTGTTTCCAATGGACCCAAATGCAAATGAGAATATACGAATGATGCAGGTTATAGAAAGAAAAACAGAAAATAAATGAAAATATAAGTAATGGGGAATACCTGAAGGAGGCCAGATCTGTGAGAACCTAATAGGCTACAAAGTCCAATCCCTTCTTGTCTCTCAGTAAGTAAGGGGACCTTCCTCAGAAACCCTACCGGGATGACCCCCTACTATCCCCTCGCACCTGTCGTGCAATCAGCACATCGTGACCCAGCATCTCCTAGTAACTACTGTACTGATTCTGATTATCTGGGATAGTTATTCCTTTACCCAGTTAATCCTTTATCATTATTCGTTCACTCCAATAACTAATGTAATTAGGTTTATTTATCCTAGTTAATTAGGCATTGCCAAATTACTCGTATCATTTATATCAAGATAAAACAAAGAAAAAAATTAAGAATAACTCTAATTTTAAAAACTGACTACAAATGTTAAACCGTAACATTGCGTTGTTTTCAAATTCAAAATATAATTTTTATAAACCTTTAAATTTAACTCTTTGAATGCTTGAACACTTGACAATACAAAGTACAAACTCCTTTTGTTTTTTTCTTAGTTATAACCTTAGTTACTTTACAAAAACAACTTATTATAACTGTGAAGGAAACACTTTTTAGCTTAGTATGGAATTGGGCTTTTATTTGGCTTAAGGCTAATGCTATGAAATCAAGGTTAATAATTATTCATTTTAAATTTAAATTTATAATTAAATTACATATAGGATATTGTAAAATTATTTTTAAAATAAAATGTTATTCTTATATTAACAGAAAAAGAATTTAGTCTACTATCATATAGAAAGACTTTTAAATTATGAAAGGTAAAATATATTCTAATTGGAAATAATAGTAATTATTATTATGAACAATACAATTATAATTATGATTACATTTAAAATAAAGAAATCACATTCACAATATAATGCAACTTAAACCTAAACAGATTTGATGAATTTAAAACCATGCCTAATTGAAAGATGATCAAAGCTTGACTTGATAGTCTAATTTTGATATAATCAAATTTTGAATTAAATCAATATTATTTTAATTATTTATTTTTGTGAATGATGATAAGTCAAATTCAGTAAGTGAAGATTAGGAAGATGATGATGACGATGACGATGACAATGATTGAACATTGGTAAGAACTTTGTCTTTAAATTTTGAATAGGTTAAAGTTTTGCTTAATATTTTGGAACAAAATTTTCATTATATTTAAACATTTATTTATTTTGATTTTTATTTTCATGAAATTTCAAAGTTATGTTTAGCAAATATTTATTGATAAGTAAAATTTTACTTTTGAATTGTCAATACATTTAGTTTGAATATTTTATAAGAAAACATTTAAATTTGTTTACAAATAATAAAATTAAAGAAATAACTGTGACAAGTAGTTTTTAGTTCCTAAACTTTTTACAATAATGACAAAATTAATCATTAGAGTGGTTAATTTTAATATGTTATTATAACAAGAAGTAGTTATCATTAATAACCTTTGTAATAAAAAGTTGATGATTAAATGACAACAAAATTTTTTGTCACAAAAATTATGAATAGTAGTGACCATAGTAATAGTTCCATTTTTGTGACAATATTAAGTAGACAATAACTAATTGAATTTTTATTGTAAAAAGTTTTTGCCACAAAAAGTAAAATATCGTGTGACAGTAAACCATTTCGTCATAATAAGAGAAAAATATTATTGACCAAACAATGTTTTATCACAATAAATAGAAAATATTAGTGACCAACATATGTTTTGTCATAATTACAATTCATTCCTGCCAAAATTACTTTGATGCCAAATGATATATGCTTTTAGTGACAGATCTTAGTGATAAAAGAAAATTTGGCACTATTAATATATTAATAGTGACAATTTAATTGTGAAAGATACTAAATTATCACAATTACTACTTTATTAGTGACAAAAAAATAAATTATCACGGTTAATCCAAACAATGGTGACAATCAATTGTTTTGTCACAAAAACCTTATATCTGGGAGGAAATGATATTTACTCACAAAAAAGTTGTCCCTAAATGTCTTAACTCTTATATAAAACATAGAGTTAGGAAAATTAAGAACAAATTCAATTCAACAACAAAATTAAATATTTTATAATGATAATTTGTATTTGAATTATTAAATATTTTCTATTAATCTAAATGAATTCCTAATTTTGTATTAGTTACTAACATATGTTTTGTCACAATTACAATTAATTCCTGCCAAAAATATTTTGGGGCCAAATTTCATAAGCTTTTAGTGACAAAACTTAATGATAAAAAAAATTTAACATTATTAATATATTAATTGTGATAATTTAATTGTGAAAGATACTAAATTGTTGCAATTACCATTGTATTAGTGACACTACAAGAAAATATGGAGTTTAAAGACACAAAAAGGTGGAGTTTTTAGACGCTTTTTATGTCTTAAAAATAATTTTAGGCGCATTATAAAGTGTCGAAAAAACAAGTGTTACAAAAACTATTTTCGACGGTTTTCTTAGACACATAGAAGCGTCGAAAAAACATATTTTTTTTATGCATCTAAGTGTCAAAAATCTATTTGCTGCATTTGTAGTTTTTCGGGGCATTGCTATTTTAGACGTTTTGTATAAGGTTTCAGATGCTTTTCTCTATCGATATTTTTCACTTTTAAGACAGTTTTTACGTTGAAAAAACTCCATTTTTGAGTTAAAAAATAAGCTTACAATTTGCTTTGTGCATCTTTTTTAAGATCACACACGTATATTATTATAATAAATTTTACAAATTAATCTAAGATATGTATCTGCATATTATTATAATAAATTAACACTTTTGTTAATAAATATTATATTACAGAAATTTATATGTATATAATAGCACAAATTAGCTGAAAAATCTTGTCGTTAAAATATAAATGTATAGAGTACATTTATATCCATAACTAAGTAACGAAAGTAGTTAAATGTATGGAGTATATTTATGTCACAGTTGCTCTCCCAAAACACATAATTAGCTTCAATCTTAAATTGATTTTTGGCTACATACATGTCTATAACTAAATAACGAAAGTAGCTAGAAGCATAAACAAATTAATTAGAAAAAGTGAACTCAAGATCCAAAACAAGAAGTAGTCTCAAATCCTCATAATCGGTAACATCTTCAAAGCTCAAACTCATTACTCGTAAAGGCTAGACTCTTCCTCGAGAAATACTTAATCCATAATCACTAGCTTGCACCCAGAGCATAACCACATGCTAGTCGACCATTATTTTGCGTCAATAAAAAATTATATGTATCATTCATTTACTAGCACGCATGCATGAGATGAACAGAAGGAATCAAAATTTTTTATTTCTTTCAAAGCAACCTTTTTTTCTAGGGTAAAACTTAGGACTTCCAATTTATGTTACTTACAGGAAGGGTAAACAACTCTCAAGATAAGCAACTTTACAAGCAAAAGAAGTAAAATTATGCTACAACCTCAACTGAGAGCCATTTTTAATAAAGTCCCAACTCCTATAAAAGTGGAAACTAATTCTTCCACGTAACATCAAAAATACCAAAACATTAAAATAAGACTTACTTCTCCCACTATGAACCCTCAGCGTATCAACTACCATAATAACTACCACCATGAAAAACAACAACCAAAATGACGAACACCACAACAATCAAATTAATTTCCCACCTAAAGAATATGAAATTCTTTTTGTCATCTTTTTGTCATAGTGGTGGTTGTTTATCATTTATTTTGTCATTTAGTTATTCTTTTTTTCTTAGAGGAACTAATCTAAACACCATCTATAGCTGTCAATATTTTTTGTCATTCACGTGACTCAAATTTATTAAGTGCTGCCAAACATGGGTGTTTTGAAGATACAACAGAAACATCCCAAAACGTATATAACAGACTTTTGCTAAACTTGACGACTTTAAAACTAATAGATTTCTTCCTTGAGAACCAATAACTAGTAACACCATTCACCAAGCTTGATCATTTTCCAAAATTACATATATTTAAAAGGGATTTCAGATAACAACTTACTGAAATCATTGCCTTAAATTTGAGTTCCCTGGCAAAGCAAGCCCATAAAGCCTTCTTCTTTATCTAATTTAAACCAGGAACATGAATCACTAAGAGGTGACAGGGAGCAAAGAATCAGCCTATTAAATACTGGAAAATGGTCTAGATAATTCACTTTGACTTAAATTAGAAAAGGGAACAAAAAATAATGAAATCAAACAAACATTAAAAAGGAGGACAAGAAAAAATTTGCGTTATTAATGAAGAACCGATTACTGGACTAATTGCAATAGCATTAGGAACAGAGACAGACTCGCAGAATGAAGCACACAATACAAGAATATTTTTAACCCCTATGGGAATGGAAGTAAAGACCATTTAGTTTTTCTACCTTCCAAAGATCTTTCTTAGCCTTAGGATCTTTTGCAAAAACAAAATCCAAGCCATTATGCTCAGAAACAATCTTTTGAACAATATGTGTCTTCTTTCTTGAATTTAGTGATAGTTCAAAACTCAAGCACCAATGTCTAACACACTGATTTATCAACAAATAAAAGTGCTTTGCACATTACAAACTTCAAATACTAAAATGCATCAAAAACCATAACACAAATAAGTTAGAGCTCTGCAAACAGGCACCATAATCAAGCACTCTTGCTCGATTGCAAGCTTTAGTAACTTTATGGAAAATATTGTAATTGAAATTTTTATGGATGTGCTGACTGGACAGTCACTGAAGCAAAAAGTTTCACTAATTTCAAAGCCTCCTCAATCATTAACACCAAAAAAAACAAATTAAAAATAAGAAGATTTGAGCACTAACAAAAATTCGAAGATTATGCAAAGTGTTAAATAGAAGCTCGATATCATTACGGTTTCTACAACTTATGATCCTCATCCCTATCCAAGAATTTGGGATCGACGATCGCTTAACAGTTAGTAAATCGATGATTTTCCTGTGCAACTCCTTCACATCATCCATAATGAACACATTTATCACAAATCAAACTTTTAAACAAAAATTTCATATTTAAAAAAAATAGAGAAGCTAAAATTGAATAACCTGAGGGAGCAGTTTCTCCACTAGTAGAAAACAAAGCCAACTGCATCACTCTAGCGTAGAGAGGATGCAAAATCGGTGAACACTTTCCTTGAACAGTTAAGAGTATAAAATGTAATCAATTTAGGGAGATTAGAGCTTATAAAATATGAGCTTGATTGATTTAATGATTTACATTGAATATATAAATACAATTAATATCTAAAAAACAAACTAATATTAGCTATTCTACAGCAAGTCATTGTTATCTACAATTGACTGAGTCTATGGTTTCCCTAACAACTAACTAATAATATCTATTCTACAGCAAGTCATTGTTATCTACAATTGACTGAGTCTATGGTTTCATATTATAAACCTCAGTACCTATATCCTACGTATGTGTAATAGATGCATACGAAATCGTTAAGAAAGACAAGTACCTGTGAGGAAGTGGTGGTTTTGGGAAATGTGAGGAGAAGTTAGGAAGTGGAAATTAGAGTTGAGCAACGAGATGCTAGTGAGTCGACGAGCATTGGACAGGACTTGCACGGTTGCTAGCAGTGGCGGATAGTGAGTCAGACTTCTGAGTGAACTCGACGAGATGTAGGAACTGATCAGTAGGGCTTTACGAAAAGAAGAGGGGTGAGGGTTTTGTGTGGGTGTAGCATTGGGCTACTGTTAGTTCCTTGCTCCCAACTGATGATTTTTAATTTTTGTTTTTTAATTTTTAATTTTAAATATAAAAAAATCATATTTATTCGTTAATGTTAATGTTTATGAAAATAAAATAATTATTAATAAATTGATAGATACAAATTACATTAACCCTTGTTTTAATTTCTCAAAAATATTTGTTAAATTTTATGTTTGTAGTTGAAATGCCTGCTATTAGCTACGACAAAGCTTGTCTACCTGAACTTGAAAGTAACGAGTTCGACTATAATTAATTAGATTTTAGATTCGACTTGTACTTTTTTTTACAATTTTAGGTAGGGTAACAGCAGTTACAGAGAAAACAAAAAAAAAGTTAGGGCCAGGAGAAGATGAGCAGTTGTTTTTTGTGGGGATATATCAACTATTTTTTAAAAAGATTAATTTCTTGCTTTTGGAGGATATATCAACGACTGATAAAAGGCATTGTCTTGTCCTGCTAGTTGAAAATTTTAGAAGTTTTAGCCTCTTTTTAGTATAGTTTTTAGACAAAATTTTCCATTTTAAATAAATGTCTAAAAAATCCACCAATTGGAAATTTTAGAAGTTTTAGATTCTTTTTTTGTATATTTTTAGACATATTTTACCTTTTTAAATAAATGTCTAAAAACTCCACAAATTCTTAGATTATTTAAGACAATTATTAGATGTGTCTAAGTATAAGCATTTAAAACCTCCTTATTTTGCAATAGTATCAACAATACAAATCATCACAGATAATACAAACAATAGTGTCAATCAATTGTCTTGGCACCAAAGAATCTCGTATTTGTGATGAAAAAAATAGTTAGTCATAAAAAATTGTCACTAAATTACGAACAATTGTGAACACAGTTATAGTTCAATTATTGTGACAATATGAAGTAGACATTAATTAATTGAATATTTATTGACAAAATTTTTTGTCACAACAAGTAAAATATTGTGTGATGATTAATCATTTCATAATAAAAAGAAAAAAATATTAGTGACCAAACTATGTTTTGTCACAATAATAAAAAATATTAGTTACTAATATATGTTCTATCACAATTACAATTTATTTCTGTCAAAATTATTTTGGTGCCAAATTGCGTATGCTTTTAATGACAAAACTTAGTGATAAAAGAAAATTTGACACTGTTAATATATTAATAGAGATAACTTAATTGTGAAAGATACTAAATTATCACAATTACCATTGTATTAGAGACAAAAAATAAATCATCACAGTTAATTCAAACAATAGTGTCAATCAATTGTCTTGTCACAAAAAATCTCGTATTTGTGATAAAACAATAATTAGTCACAAAAAAATTGTCACTAAATATCTTAACTCTTATAGTGCCTTGTATGAACTTAAAAGTCATAAGGGGTTTGAGTTGCAAAATTGAGATGTCCGATTTAGACATAACACGGTTAGAAAGAACCCTTAGGAAAACTTGGTGAGAAGAAGAAGAAGAAACTAAAAAAATACAAATGGCTGAAGAATTCCAAAGAAACATGGATTAAGAAGCTAACCCTAGCAAGCAACAACAGAGGACCCTCATGGATTTTGTGAGGCCAGGATTCAATCATGCGAATCAAGGAGTGGCTGGACCGCCTGTTCAAGTGGTCTCTTTTGAAATCAAGTCAGCCCTCCTGAACATGCTTCAGCAGAACATCCAATTTCATGGGCTTGCAAATGAAGATCTAAACGCCCATATAGTGAGTTTTCTCAAGATTTATGATACTTTTCGGTACCACCAGATGTCAGAAGATGCAGTAAGGATTAGGTTGTTTCTTGTTACACTTAGAGATAGAGCGAAGGCTTGGTATCATTCACTAAGCCTTGCCAACATTATAACATGGGAACAACTAGTGCGAGCCTTCTTAGATAAATACTTCCCATTAACGAAGACCACCAAAATTATTAAGGAGATCACAAACTTCCAACAAGGTGACGGGGAGTCTATTTATGAAGCGTGGGAGCACTACAAGGATCTACAGAGTAGATGACCACATCACAATCTACCCAAAGAGTTCTTGCTGCAGACATTTTACAACGGAGTGAACCCACTTACATGAGGTACCATTGATGTAGCATCGAGAGGATCATTAATGAGAAACACGGTCGATAAATCAAAAAATTTGATAGAGGAGATAGCTAGCAATAGTTGTCTATGGGCTAGTGAACATAATAGGCAACCTACTAATTTTAGGGAACAGAAGGGAGTTGTCGCTATCAACCAAATGACAAAAATGCAAGCTAAGATCGATAATTTGACATGACAACTCAGTAATATGAAGACATCATCCTCAGTTCCAGTAAAGGCCGTACAATTGAAATGTGAGTTATGTGGCCAAATGGATTATGATACAGTGGACTGCTATCTGATGAGAGACGATAACCTGGAGCAAGAAAATTATATAAGGGCACAATTTCGATGCGGAGGGGGTAGCAATCCTTATTCCAACACCTATAACCCTGGGTGGAAGAATCACCCAAACTTCTCCTGGTTAGACAACAACAATGGAGGATAGTTCAGACCCCAATGACAATAAAGCTTCCATCAGGACGAAACAAGCTCAATGGAAGCTAAGTTGGATAATATTCTTAATAAGCTTGGAACTTTGGATAATGTGTAAAAGAAGTTGGAAAACAAATTTAAGCTAGTCACTAAAAGTCATGCATCTTCTATACATAATTTAGAAGTCCAAGTAAGTCAACTGACAAATATTTTTTCTATGCGGAATGACAAAAACATTCCAATTACTGTAGGAACAAAATCAAGGGAGCAATTAAAGGCTATCACATTTTGAAGTGGGAAGGAAATTGAACCACCCCTAAGGACAACAGAGGAGCAAGACTGACTAGTTGAGAAGAATTAAGAAAAGTAGAAGGAAATGGACATGAGTGAGTACCCTCACTACATTGCTCCTCCACCATATCAACCTAAGATTCCTTTCCCTCAGTGACTACAGAAGAAAAAGTTGGATGAACAATTTGCAAGGTTCGTAGAGAAGCTGAGGATGCTCTAGATAAATCTCTCGTTTGTTGAAGCATTAGAACATATTCCTAAATACCCAAAAATTTTAAATGATATTCTATCGAAAAAGAGTAATTGGGATAATAATTAAACGGTGACCCTAACTGGTACTTGTAGCTCCATAGTCATCAGTCAAATGCCTTCAAAATTTAAAGATTCAAGAAGTTTCACAATACCTTGTGTGGTTGGTGAGTTGAAGTTTACGAAATGTTTGTGTTATCTAGGAGCTAGCATAAATCTTATACCTCTATCAATATTTAAGAAGTTGGGACTTGTAAAGGTCAAACCTACATCCATATTAATTCAATTGGCTGATTAGTTCATTAAAAGGCCATTGGGAATAGTGAATGATGTGTTGATGTGAGTGGATAAGTTCATCATTCCAGTGGATTTTATGGTTCTGGATTTGATGAGGATAAAAACTGCTCGCTAATCTTGGGGTGACCATTCATGAACACCGGAAAGGCTATAATTGATGTTCACGAAGGTAAGTTGACACTGAAAATAGGTGAAGATCAGGTTGAATTTAATATGAATAAAGCCTTGAAAATTCCAACAATAAGTAGCACATGCATAAAAGTGGAGACCATAGATCAAACTGGACTAGAGCGGATTAAGAGTTGCATAGCAGAAGTACAAGCACTGGAAACAGAAGCTGACAATGAACACCAAATATCTGAAGTGATGGAAGGGGTAGATGTCTCAGAACACCCAAACAAGTTCGTTCAAACTGAGGCACCCACACCACCATCTTTAGAGAAACCACTGATATTAGAGATTAAGCCCTTGACCACGCACCTCAGGTATAACTTCCTTGGTGAAGGTCAAAATCTACCCATAATAATCTCCAATCAATTAAGTGAAACACAAGAACGTCAGGTGGTAGAAATTGTGAAGACACGGATGAAAACCATCGAATGGCAAATTGCTGACATTAAAGGTGTAAGCCCGAATATCTGCATACACCGAATAAACTTAAAAGAAGGGTGTAGAATGGTGCGCGAGCGTCAACGAAGATTAAACCCTAACATGAAGGAAGTGGATAAGAAGGAGATCATAAAACTCTTGGATGCAGGGATAATCTACCCTATCTCCGATAGTGAATGGGTTAGTCCAGTGCAATATGTACCCAAGAAAAGAAGAATGACGGTGATAGAGAGTGAAAGTGGAGAAGTAATTTCCACGAGAATAGTCACAGGGTGGAGAGTATGTATAGACTATCATAAGCTCAACTCAGCAACTAAAAAATATCACTTCCCTCTCCCGTTTATTGACCAAATGATAGAAAGGCCAGTTGGCCATTCGTTTTGTTACTTTTTAGATGGATATTTGGGCTATAATCAAAATTTTGTCTACCTTGATGATCAGGAGAAAACCACATTTACTTGTCCTTATGGAACCTTCGCATATAGACGAATGCCGTTAGGACTCTGTAATGCCCCAGTAACATTTCAGAGGTGCATGATGTCAATCTTTGCTAATGTGATGGAGGGTATAATGGAGTTGTTCATGGATGTCTTTGGAGATTCCTTTGATTCATGTTTAACCAATATGGATAAAGTCCTTTAAAGATGTGAAGAATCACACTTAGAGTTAAATTGGGAGAAATGTCATTTCATGGTACAAGAAGGTATCGTCCTTGGGCACAAAATTTCTCATTGAGGATTAGAAGTTGACAAAGCAAAAACAAAGGTAATAGAAAAACTTTCGGCCCCAAGTAATGTAAAAAGGGTGCGAGGATTTTTAGGTCATGAAGGATTCTACCGAAGATTTATCAAGGACTTTTCGCAAATTGCACGACAGTTGACTAACTTCTTAGTTAAAGATGTGCCCTTCGTGTTCGATGATAAGTGTATAAATGCATTCAATATTTTAAAAAAGGCATTAATATCAGCACCAATTTTATCTCCACCAGATTGGACACTTTTATTTAAAGTTATGTACGATACGAGTGACTAAACCATAGGTTGCGTGCTAGGCCAAAGGAAAGATAAAAAATTGCATGTAATCTATTATGCTAGTAAAACTCTTGCAGGACCCCAACTGAACTACACCATTACAGAAAAAGAATTGCTCGCAGTGGTGTATGTGTGTGATAAGTTCCGACAGTACCTTTTAGGTTCAAAGGTAATTGTATTCACCAACCATGCAGCATTAAAATACCTCTTCAATAAGAAAGATGCAAAATCAAGACTCATTCAATGGGTGTTACTTCTGCAGGAATTCGATTTAGAGGTGAGAGATAAAAAAAGAGCCAAAAACGTGGTTGCAGATTATTTATCCAGACTTGAGGGGGGAATACGAGTCGAGTAAGGATATTAAGAAAAAAAATTTTGACGAAACCTTGATGCTAGTTGAGAGCTTAACTACACCATGGTTTGCGGATAGCGCTAATTATATTGCCAGTGGTAAACTCCCATCTGATCTCTTGTATCAACAATGAAATTTTTTTTTACATGACTACAATTTATACATCTGGGATGAGCCTACCTTATACAGAAATTGTGCAGATGGATTAATATGATGCTGCATCCTAGACAAGGACATGCTAGATATCCTTAAGCAATGCCATGAAGGGAAGTATGTTAGGCATTATGGGGCCAACAAAACGGCAGCCAGAATACTAGAGACTGGATTCTATTAGCCGCAGTTGTTTAAGGACATATAGACTTATGTAAAACAATGAGATCGTTGTCAAAGAGTATGTAACATCTCCAAGAGGGATGAAATGTCATTATCCAATATTGAAAAGGTAAAATTTTTCGATGTCTAGGGCATTAATTTCATGGGACCATTTCCATCTTCAATAGGAAACATGTACACTCTAGTAGGAGTTGGTTATATTTCACACTGGGCCGAGGCAACAACATCTCTATCCAATGATGGGAAAGTGGTGCAAAAGTCATTAAACGGCTATTTAACCAGTTTAGAGTACCACACACAATAATAAGTGATAGAGACGCACATTTCTGTAATAGATCTTTTGATGCTCTCCTACGAAGATACGACGTACATCATTGAGTGGCTACACCTTACCATCCACAAACTAGTGGCCAAGTGGAAGTTGTTAATCGAGAGTTAAAACGAATCTTGGAGAAGACAGTTAATAACTCTCTGAAAGATACAGTTAATAACTCTAAAAAATATTGGGTAGTTAAATTAGAGGATGCTTTATGGGCCTAAAAGACATCATTTAAAAAACCTATTAGAATAACCCCGTATAGACTAGTTTATGGGAAAGCTTGTCACTTGCCTGTCGAATTAGAACGTAGAGCATACTGGGCAATTAGAGCATTAAATTTTAACTGGAAAAAAGTCAGATAATAGAAACTTATACAACTGGAAGAGCTTGAAGAATTTCATCTTAATGCTTATGAAAATGCCAAACTTTACAAAGAAATGGTCCAGAAATGACACGATGCTTGTCTCAAGCAAAAAGAATTGAAAGTAGGAGACACTATTCTACTATACAATTCTCAGTTACGGCTATTCCTAGGAAAGTTAAAGTCTAGATGGAGTGGTCCATTTATAATAATTCAAGTTTTTGATCATAGGGCTCACCAACTGGAGAATGATAATAAGGAAACTTTTAAGGTCAATGGGCATCGATGTAAGCTATATTTTGGAGGAGAAATTCCCAAAGATAAGGAAATGATTTCCTTATCTCCAACTAATTGAAACCGCCTTCTGGAAACAATGGTCTAGTTGGGAACCACAAACTAACTTCTCCTTAAGATACAAATCTAACCCATTTAAAAATTTTAAAAAATTGTCCAGCTTTATTTTGTCTTTTGTGTGTTTATTTTTTGTCATTTTTTACTTTTATTTTTCTTTAATTTATTTTATTCCTTGTTATTTTAAATTTCTGTTTGCATAATTTGTTTATGTATGTGTTGTGTGTGTTCCTTCTCACATTAAAGACAATATGTTGTTCAAGTGTGGGGAGGGATTTTGTGCTTTTTTGTTTGTATGTGAATTTTAACGTTCTGTATGATAGTATGATGATGCATAATGTAAAGTGTGTGAATTTTTCATGGCCTAGATTGAGTGAATTGATTTTAATTTTGGACATAGCCTATTAGGTTATGAAAAATCATTAGCTAGCGAAATTTGTAAATTAAGGCGCCTTTGGAGAATTATACAGCCTGATTAGGACTAGTGGCAATTTAGATCCCTATAGATTGTCGCATTCATTCATAATTTATGGCCTTTTAGGTTAAGTAGCTCAACTAGTATTTTTCATGGAAACGAATAGCTAAAAGCAACAAGGTAGGCAATAAAAAAAGTTTAATTTAATAATCACTATTCCACTAACCTTCGAGTTATGAGTAGAGCCAGTAGCTAGTTGAAAATGTGATGTAGCTGAGTAACCGAATCGACACACATCACAAATGTGAGACTTCGTGTAAAAAGGCTATAATGACGTTTCAGCCAAGTTGTAAACAATTGACTTAGTCAAGTAATCGGATTGACATTCATCACAAATGTTTGCCTCCGAGTAAAAGGCTAAGTCCCAAAAAAAAGTAGATAAATAAATAAATAAAATGTGTTTTAAAGAAAAACCTACCAGACTTGTAATAAGCTTGGATTTTCATGAAAAATGTACTTGGGAACAGTTACGAAGTCTGAGGGACAGAAAAATTATTAATGTGTGTGTACAATTGAAAAGGGTAAATAAGTTAACACTTAGGTCTCGATTAAGTTGTATATTTAGTTCAGATCCCCTAGACACATATTTTGCATGTAAATGATTTGACATAACTAAATGATTGTGTTTGAGATTAAATTTATTTCACGAAGTTGAAGCCATTGCCTCATTACTGCATTGCATGTGTTTTTTTAATATTTATTATGTGTTGTTGTTTTATTTGTTTGAGGACAAGCAAACATTTAAGTGTGGGGATGTTGATAGTTACAATTTGTATGGTGTTTTCGGATTATATTTGATAAGTATTTTAATTTCAATTCAAGTGTTTAGTATGCATTTAGAGTTTAATTAGGTTAGTTTTCGTGTTTAAGTGTTTTTACAGGTAAGTTTAAATCTTTGAGCTTAAATTGTATATTTTTGAGGTACTTTAATGTGTTTGTCAGTGTTGTAGGGTAAACAAGGAAGAACGGGCAGAGTTAAAGAGTTTTCAGGCCAAAAAGCATAGGCCACGATCATACACACAGACCACCATCATGATAGAAGAGGAAGAATTAGAAGCAGCCAGGTCACGATCATGATAGAGAGCATCAAGTCAGGCAATGATCACGACAGAAAAGAAAAAGTGCTAGCCACGATCGTGGTAGGTAGGGTCATGATCGTCAATTGCATCAGAATGATAGAAAAACTCAAGTTTTTGACGAATTTTTGGATCATTTAGACCTCAACTTTGACCTAGAGCCTCGAAGAGAATATGATGTGACAGATGAAGACAAAGCCAAGAGCTGCAAAAGAGAGAGACTCTACCGAAAATTCGAGTGAAAACTTAGTTAGAGATCTATCAATTGAGGAAGGAGATGACGGAAGATAGGCACAGAGACACGCTTGACACGAAGTACTTCCCAGAACAGGTGGTTTCCTATGGTCATGCCACCGAGATCCATTCCGAAAGTATGTTTTAATTGTTATTTCGATTTCATTGATGTATGAAATTTTGGAGATTGATTAGAAATATTTTTTATAGAGTGTTGATGTTGTCCAAACTCACCTTCGGGTTGATTTATACTTGAGATTAATAAGATTTTTTTGATTGTGTTTTATTTCGATTTACTGTGATTTAATTCGATTCTTTATAATAAATTGAGAGGGAGAGCTAGTAAAAATCATTAATTTAGGTTAACGAGAGTTAGGTAAATTGATAGGTAGAGAATTGAATCAAACTAGTTAAGTCTTGTAACGAGAGACCAAGCATAAATTCCCAGTAGGTTAATAGACAGCGCTAGAACTAATTTAGGTTTTGGACAAATTGTATATTGAGAGATCACAATTTCCATAATTTGAATTAGGAAATATCAATTAGGGTTAAGGATTATAACTCGAGAGAGAGTAATTCACCCTAGGACTGTCTAGGCCCATTAAATAAAAAAAATCATGATTGGATAGATTTTCTTTAATTTCGAATAAATTCCCCCTTTCTCTCAATTGGTCACTTCTAAGTTGAAAATTGGGTTATTTATGTGAGTTGCTTCTGTTTGTTCTTTTGGTGATTTAAATTCTCATATTTGATTCTTGATTAGTTTTAATTACTGCAATAGTTGTTTAATTAGGTTTTACAAACTTAGCTGTCGTTAGATTTTAGGGCTAGTTATCTTCCTCGTGGGATCGACACCTTAGGTATTACGCGAATGACCCATGCGCTTGTGGTAATTACCAAGGTTAAAAATATTAAAACTTAGAGCGTGTAACCTTGAGCTAACAATCATGGCCTGCGATTACAAATGCTCATAGGGATATCTTCACTTTCATTTTCATTTTATCTTTTTAGAATTCCAATCTCCAAACACTCTCACCTCTCACTAAATTTTTAACCTTCCTACATTCTTCCACATTCTTCCTCAAACATGCCATGAATTAAGCAATCAACATGACAGGAGCCATATGGAAGACAACAAGTTACGGGTTGGGAGCGAAGTAATCGAGCGATGGACTTTAGAGCACCATTCCTAATTTATACCAGGGAGGAAGGTATTCATTTATGATCCCTTCGCTCTAGGCAATTTTTAGCTCCTAGATGCTTTGATGTTGATACATTAGATAGGCTAGAACTGCGTGAGCTAGTAGAGAATATAGTCGAGAGAATCTAGTAGGGCCAGTTCATACAGTTCCATTTCCTATTTATGAAGAGTTTACACTAGAATTTTTCACTTCCTTGACTTTTGACCCTAAGAACACGAGAGAATTGTGGTTTAGATTGGGAGGCTGAGCTTATATACTGAATGTCGAACTTATGTGTGAGATGTGTGGATTCCCCGAATCCACCATCGTTGATCAGCATGACGATTTCCTTATCTTCCAATACTGGCATGAGCTGATTGGAATTGAACGATTTTATGCAAAGAATGTGCATTACAATATTATCCGGTCCCATGAACACTTGCTGCTGCACAAATTTATATGTGATAAGTCAGGAGGACTTTACGATAATTAATTTTGATGACATTCAAATAATAATAATGTCAAAAATAAATGAACTAGTTTGATGAGTGTGTTAAGTGTGCAGAAGAAGCGCAAAAAATAAAAGAAGTAGAAGATACAGAAGAAGCGCAAAGATACAGAAGAAGTACAGAAGAAGCGAAACATAGAAGAAGGAAAGCATAGAAGAAATACACAGAAGAAGCGAGACACAGAAGAAAAACACAAAAGAAGCAAAACATAAAAGAAATACACAGAAGAAGCGAAACATAGAAGAAACGAAATACAGAAGAAGAAGAAACACAGAAGAAACAAAGCACAAAAGAAGCAAAGACACAGAAGAAGCGAAATATAGAAGAAGTAGAAACACAGAAGAAACAAAGCACAGAAGAAGCGAAACACAGAAGAAACAAAGTACAAAAGAAGTACAAATTATAGAAGGAGTAGAAACACAGAAGAAGTAAAGACACAGAAGAAAACACAGACGATACAAAGTAGAAGATACGTTAGTACGACGAGCAGTTAGTTAGTTGGAGTTAGTTACAGAACTCAACTAAATAACGGTTATTAAGAATCAAGAAGCAGTTATCAAGACTCAAGAAGTGGTTATCAAGATTCAAAGAAGCAGTTGGAGACTTAGACTATAAGTAATAGTCGTAGTCGAAGATTAAACAACTTTTCGAGAAACCTTTGGTCCTATAACTTTTGAGCATATACTTAGAAAAGAAAAAATTCTGTAGTGCAATACTAGAGAGCTAAACTACTATAACTATAGCCTATGATATCTTTCTAGTGAGAGAAAGAAAAGGCTAAGAGCTTGGAGAGGCTAAGATAGCTGAAAGAATACTTGGTGTAAGA
>JANQBM010102256.1:0-26604 GCA_025594535.1 Erythroxylum domingense | reverse complement strand
AGGAGAGGATAGATTGACAAAGAAAAGGATTCAAAAGCAAAAGGCTTTGGATACAAGAAGAAGGAGAGGATAGCGCAATGAGAAATTAAAGTTGTAACAAAGGAGTCGGTAATATCACTGTCTTATTTATGTTTATTATTATCCTTACATCATATCATGTATAGATTGGCATGATGATTTGGATATATTGCTTCCACTGTAAATAATATTTTTTGAAATCTAACGGTTCTCCAAATATGGCATGCTTTCTTTTCTTGATCCAACAATTGGTATCAGAGCAAGGTTCAAATGCATGATTTCGGTTCCTATATGGTTGATGCGTAGGTTAGCAATAATTTTTCGTATACCGCATATTTTTATGTGATAGAAATGTATATGGTGTATGTTTTTCTCTTTTGGTTGTCCATGGAAGTTAAATTTACCATGTAAGATTTCTTAATTTGGTTGTAACAAGGAGGGTGGTCTATCATCACCATGTTTCCTCCTTGGCTTCATTTTTCTGTTTTCTTTGATTTTGTAATGTACAAATTGATGTAATGATGAAGATGAAGCAGCCATGGATTGAAGAAATGGAGAGGTAAAGGTTTCGGTGTATCCTTTTGTGTATTGGCATAGTTTCGATTTTGTGAAAACAAAGATGCTGTTTTTTTGTTTCAAAGAACCTAGTTTCGATTTTTTATGCAAAAACAAGTGTTGGATTTTCGTTTCAAGGAATCAAGTTTTGGTTTTGATAAAATGCTAAGTGCTGGTTTTTTGTTTTAATGGAAGGAGTTTCGGTTTTAATGAAAACAAGTGCTGGAATTTTTTGTCATAACAAAGATTCGATTTTATGAAAATCTAGTGCTGGATTTTTTATTTTCATAGTGACAAAATTCGGTTTTTATAAATTCCATTACATTTTATTTACCGATTGGGCCGGATCATATGAATGAAGAGTTCGAAGCGAAAGATCCAAGTCCAAGAAGAATTTTTTGGGTCTAAAAGGCTTGTAATTATTTTTATGTTTCTAGGATGGACAATCAAAAGTGGCTTAATTAGCTCATGTGATGAATGGATAAATGAATGCAAATAATATATGATATTATGTGATTGCATGTCTTTTAGAAAATTGCCAACCCTAGGCCTTGCCATACATTCATTATGTATAAGATATATAATGAAACAATATAGGATGGATAATAAATTGCATCTAGACAAGATGGTATTTAAAACTTAAAGCCCAAAAAGATTGAGTGGGAAAGGATGCTCATGTGAGAGTCCACGATCTCCAAATGATGGCCTATTTGCATATGGTGAGGTGTTACTCCCCATCGGAGGGCATGAATCCTAGATCTTGCATGGTTTAGGTTCCTTAAGGATAAGTCCACTTATTGGTAGCAAATGTGACCTCCTAACGAGACATGGTTTGCAAGTATCTTTAGTGAACGAATTAAATGGTTAAACACTCAACATATTTTTTATCAAAAAAACTGCCCACTGTAGCTTTGTTGGTAAAAGTATGGAACAAATTGCAACACTTCTCAAAAAGTTACATATGAGATGCTTAGTAGTTTTTTGAGTGGGAGGGTCCCAGTTTTCTATTAATGGATAAGATGGCCCACCGTCACTTAGTCTGTTATAGATAATAAAAATAACCATCGTATAATGTTTAAATTTTTTAGGTTTTGTTAAAACTATCATCATGCATACATGCACCATGATTTTATACAAAGTTCCAATATTGTTGACTAGTATACCAACGTTTTAAAAAATTATATTTTCAGACATTATCAACCATAAAATGAATCCACTCACCCTGCTCTTGACAAATAACAAATTGGAAAACGAAAATAATTTTAATGAATGGAGACGTAACCTGGACATTGTTCTTCAATATGAACGTATTTCATGGGTGTTAACTGAAAATGAGCCTACACCTCCAGGTGGAGATTCAACTCCTGAGATAGTCCAACGACATGAACGTTGGCAAAATATTGACAAGACTACTAAGTGTTATATTTTATCTTCTGTCAGCGCCATGTAGCAAAAGCAAATTGCTTGTATGAAAACTGCTAGTTGAATGGTCCATCACCTACATGAGATGTTTGGTGTGAAGACTAGGTCTACAAGTGTGAAAGCTATCCAAACCTTTCATAATCTTAGACAGAAACCTGGTGAACCGGTGCGGGATTACATGATGAAGGTAATCTCTGCGATCACTGAGACTGAGATTCTTAGGGTGGATATGGATGCGGACATACAGATGATTATGATCACCAATAGCTTAAACTCTTATTTTTAGTAGTTTAAGTTGGATTATGAGGTCAACAGTAAGGATTACACCTTAAGTGAGTTGATGAATACCCTCTAGAGCACGGAGGAGAAATTGAATATCAAGGCTCAGAGGCCCGAAGCTAATGTAGCATCTTCTTCAAAGCCCAAGGGTAAAGGTAAGTAGAAGAAGAAGGGTCCAATGAAAAAGAAGGCCCAAATAGGGGTCAAGGCCAAACCCATGAAAAAGCAGGCCAAAAAGAACATTAAAGGAAAGTGTTTCCACTGTGATGAGATGGGCCACTGGAAAAGAAACTGTCTAGTCGACCTTGAGTCCCTCAAAAGCAAACAAGGTATGGGTCTCCTAAGTTTTTTAGGAACTAGAAATGTGGTAGATTTATCTGTTTCTTGGATATTAGATTCAAGATCCACTAACTATGTTTGCAATTCGTTGCAGGGGTTCCAACAAAGGAGAAGACTACCTAAAGGCCAGTTTCAAGTCAAGATAGCACATGGTTCTTATGTTTCAGCATAATCAGTGGGAGTAGTTATCTTAGACTTTCTTAGTGGTCATTGGTTATATTTGGAAGATGTTTATCATATCCCAATGATTTTAAGGAATATGATTTCTGTTTTTTCTCTAATAAAATTTGGATATTCCTTATATTTTGGAAAAGTTGTTTCAATATATGAGAATAGGGATTTTATTTGTAACGTGATAATTAAACAGGGATTGTTCTTTATAGAACTTATGTCAGGCTCACTAAACACCACAGAACTGATAAAACCAAAACAATCCAATGACTCTAGCATTAACTCAAAATATCTATGGGACTTAAGAATGGGCCATATCAATCAGAAAAGACTAGATAGGTTAGTAAAGGATGGGATCCTTATAGGCTTGGATAATGATCCATTACCCACCTGTGAATCTTGTATTGAAGGAAAAATGACCAAAGCCTCATTTCCTTCTAAAGGAAACAGATCTGAATCCACGTTAGACCTGGTACATACTGATATGTGTGGGCCCATGAACATACAAGCTAGAGGAGGATATGAATATTTCATAACGTTTATAGATGATTACTTAAAACATGGTTATTTGTATTTGATTCATAAAAAAAGTTAATCCTTTGATAAGTTCAAAGAATTTAAAGTTGAAGCTGAGAAGCAACTAGGCAAGCCATTGAAACAACTTCGATCGGATCGAGGTGGTGAGTACTTATCTGGAGAGTTCCAGTAATATTTAATTGACAATGGAATTGTTTCTAATCTGTCAGCTCCTCGAACACCTCAATAGAATGGTGTAGCTGAGAGGAGAAATAGTACTCTTTTGGAAATGGTAAGATCAATGATGTCCTACGCTAGCCTTCCAGAATCGTCCTAGGAATATGCCATATAAAATGCAATATATCTTCTTAACTTTGCTCCATCCAAATTGGTGTCTAAAATACCTAGGGAGTTGTGGACTAGCCGAGTACCTTCATTGAGGCAATTACAAACTTGGGGTTGCCCAACCCATGTTCTAAAGTCTGAATCCATAAAAATGGAACTAAGGTTAGAAGTATGTTTATTTGTAGGATATCCTACGGGAACTCAAAGGTACTACTTTTATAGTCCTCAGGATAGGAAGGTATTTATGTCAACAAATGTGACCTTCTTAGAGGAAGAGTTTGTGAGAAATCACAAAGGAAGAAGTGAAGTAGTACTAAAGTAGTTAGCGATTTCATCCAAACTAAGAGTTGATATGGATATAACAAAACAAGATGTCGACATGGATTCAAGAGTTGAATCAGAAGTGCAACCTGAGCATTAAGTTGTGCCTAGACGTAGTGGCAGAGTTATGAGATAGCTAGATAGTTATCTAGGTCTAGGAGAAAGCTTAATTACCATCTCAGACTAAGAAGAAATAGATCCCATTACGTATACTCAGGCTATTAATGATGTTGATGCAGAAAAATGGCTCAAGCCGATGGAATCAGAAATAGATTCCATGTATACTAATGATGTATGGGTCCTTGTAGATCTACCACCAAGTATAAAAGTCATAGGGTGTAAATGGATCTAAGCTAAAGGCTATACTCAAAAAGAGGGTATAGACTATGAGGAGACTTCTTCTCCGGTTGCCATGCTTAAGTCCATCAGGATTCTTTTGTCCATAGCAGCCTATTTCGATTATGAAATATGGAAAATGGATGTCAAGACCGAATTTCTTAATGGGATCTTGAGGAGACCATTTATATGGCCCAACCAGAAGGTTTCATTGAGCCAGGAAATGAGCATAAGGTATGCAAGTTGCAAAAGTCCATTTATGGACTTAAGCAAGTATCTAGGTCTTGGAACATTAGGTTTAATAAGTCTATCAAAACCTATGGGTTCATACAAAACCTAAATGAGCCTTGTGTTTATAAAAAAATACAAGAAGGTAAGGTTACTTTCCTAATCCTATATGTTGATGACATTTTGCTCATTGGAAATGATGTGGGAATGTTATCTATAGTTAAGGGATGGCTGAATGAACAGTTTTCTATGAAGGATTTGGGAGAGGCTAACTATATTATAGGGATCAAACTTATAAGGGATCGTAAGAAGAAACAGATAGCCTTGTCTCAATTAACCTACATTGAGAATATGCTCAAAAAGTTCGCCATGCAAGATTCTAAAAGGGGTTTCACACCTACTAGGCATGGAATC
Organism: Erythroxylum domingense; assembly: GCA_025594535.1. Lineage (NCBI taxonomy): Eukaryota > Viridiplantae > Streptophyta > Magnoliopsida > Malpighiales > Erythroxylaceae > Erythroxylum > Erythroxylum domingense. The sequence goes on along the minus strand of JANQBM010102256.1, from coordinate 21,660 downwards.
AAACTTTCAAAGGAACAAGCACCTAAAATGCAAGAGGAGGTTAAACGCATGTGTAACATTCCATATGCTTCAGCAGTTGGAAGTTTGATGTATGCAATGCTTTGCACTAGACCATATATCTGTTACACAGTGGGACTGGTAAGTAGATTTAAGTCCAATCTAGGAATGGAACATTAGACTGCAATTGAGTGTATACTTAAATATCTTCTTAGGATGAAGAGCTTAATGCTTGTTTACTCTGGAAGTAATCTTATTCTGACAGGATATACAGATTCTGATTTCCAATCAGATGTTAATTCAAGGAAATCAACTTATGGTTCTATATTTACTTTAGGAGGTAGAGCCATAGCCTGGAGGAGTGTCAAGCAACTTGTATTGTTGATTCGACTATGGAGGCTGAATATGCTATTGCTTGTGAAGCAGTAAAGGAAGCATTCTGGCTCCGGAAGTTCCTAAATGATTTGGAGGTAGTTCTAGAGGCAGAAAAAGCCATTGCACTTTATTGTGATAATAGTAGGGCAATGGTTAATTCTAAAGAACCTCGGAATCACAAAGCTGTTAAACATATTGAGTGAAAGTATCATCTCATAAAGGAGATAATATAATATGGAGAGGTGGACCTTGTTGAACCTAACCAATTATGCAATCACTAACTTAATGGGTCTAGATGGTCCTAGGGTGCATTAATCTCTCTCGAGTTATAATTCTTAACCCTAATTAATGATCCCTAATTTAAATTATGGAATTGCACTCTCTCTATTCACAATTCGCCCAAAACCTAAATTAATTCTAAGTTGTCTATTAACCTACAGGGAACCTATGCTTGATCTCTTGTTACATAATTCTACCGGTATGATTCAATTCTTAACCTATCAATTCACCTAACTCTCATTAAGCCCAAATTGATTATTTTTACCCGACTCACCCTCTCAATTTATTGCCAAGTTATTAAAAGCATAATTGAAATCACAATTAAATCAACAAAAACACAATCAATCGATTCTTATTAATCTTTAAAATCAAGATCCAAAGGTAAGTATAAACATAAATTCAACATTCAACATAAACCATTCTAAACATCTATTTGAACCCTATACATGAATAAAACTAAAATAAACTAAAAATATGTTAGGAACGAAGTCAGGGAGGTGGCAACAGGGAGAAATCACCTGTTCTGAGAAGTATGTCACATCTAGCTCGTCTCCGTGTCTCTCTTCCTTCGTCTCCTTCCTCAATCTCTTGATTTCTCTCTAGGTTTTCTCTCGGAATTAGCTAAATCAAAGCTCTCTTGCACGACTTTCTCAGCTCTCTAAAGACTTATACCTTTGACTTTTAATGTTCTATTTATACTTTTGAGGCTCTGGGATAGAGTCAGGGTTGAAACGGTCCAAAAAATCTTACAAAACTTGAGTTTTTTTTGCCACGATTGTGGCCCTGTCTGCCATGATTGTGGCCATGTCTTAACCTTTCTCTCACGATCATGGCCCCATGTGCATGATCGTGGCCTGAGTTGGAGGTTTTCTGTCACAATCGTGCCCTATGTGCACGATCGTCGCCTGGCTGTTGCTGGGTCGTCCTTCTCGTCATGATCATAGCCTGCTATGCCACGATTGTTGGCTAGGTATTTGGCCTAAAACTCTTCAAATCTTCTCCGTCTTCACCATTTACCTTGAAACACAAACAAACGCATCACGGTACCTCAAAAATATAACATTTAAGCTTAAAGACTTAATCTAACCCATAAAAACACTAAAACACTCAAACTAACATAATTAAACCCTAAATGCATACTCAACACTTAAATTTACACTAAACACAAAACAAATTAAGCACTAAAACATCATGCAATTGACAACTATCACACAATATAAAGAGTTTCTTTATAGAATACTTGTTGGTTTCTGATTCATCAAAAACTAGCTGGCACATGAATTTGTGCAACAACAAGTGTTCGTGGGTCCTTATTATGTTATTGTGGGCATTTTTGTCATCAAATTGTTCTATCCCAATGAGCTCGTTCTAATAGTGAGAAGGAGAAAAATTATCATGTTGATTGATAATGGAGGATTTAGGGAACCCACACATATTGCACATGATTTCTATGTTCAATTCATAAGCTCATCTCTACAACCGAAACCATATTTCTTGGGGTTTCCCAGGTTCATAAGAAAGGGATGTGAAATTTTCCAAAGTGAGCTCCTGGTAAACAGGAAATTGGAAATGTATAAATTTAGCCAACTGGATTCTTTCAGCTAAATTGTATACCCTATCGTTTAATTCTAACCTATTGATCATTTCAAAATAAAAATATTTAAGAACTACTATTTGTTTAGCATTTAGGGATTGAAAATGAATACCTTCCTCCTCTACGTAAATCAAGAAGGGTGCTTCGAAATATGCTGCTCTATTTCTTCTCCCTCATCCCGAAACTTGATTTTGTCCTGATGATTGCTCCCATCTGGCTAATTGCTTAATGCATAGCATATTTGCTTGTGAATAGGTAGAGTTTGAAGAAATTTGGAAGTTTAAAATTTTTTAAGAGAGATGTGAGAACGTTTAAAAGTTTCAAATCTAGAGAGATAAACTAAAAGTGAAAGTAAATGAAAAAGTGAAGTTAGCAATGAATATATAGGTAGTTAGAGGGTAAAATGGTAAAAAAAATTAAAATTTGTATGTTTCCCTTTTCTTCCCAATTGTGGGTCACGATCATGGCCTGTAGTTTTCCACCATTTTTTTCATTTTTTCTTCTTTTGTTCTTTTCACATTTTTTTACATCACTTAATTATTTTGTGACCCTTTCACCTCTCTTTTGCTTACTTGATCAATTATCCAATTTATCTCAAAGTGTTTAGAAACAAAATAATCCTAACTACGGAATTCAAACTTTCTAGTAAAAACAATCAAAGGAAATAAAATTCTATGGGTTGCCTCCCATATAGCGCTTCCATTAACGTCAGTATTTCGACGTTCTATCCTTCCATTATGAGCGGTTTGCTTCTAACCTTTTCGTTCAATATTAGTTTTGTAACCTATAAGTGAGCTATAAATTGCAACATAATCAAAAGGACAATGTTAATAACATTATGAAAACCAGTTAAGCTCAATAATGTCTTTCTTTCAAGTAAACTGTCAACAAACAAGGAATAAAAAAACTCCCTAAATCTTCCATTGAATCTAACAGTTAATCTTGTACGAAGGTGAGTTGCTTTCTTTCTTCCTTAATCACCTTCATCTCCTCTGTTCTTCCGCTTCACTAACAGAGACTTTCATAGCTTCTTCAAACTCGATGTCTATTATCATTTGTTCTTTATCCTCTTGTTCTTCAAAAGATTCAACCACATCAATTATCCTGAATAAGCTACTCTTCTTTGGATTCTTTAATACATCAGTCATGTTAATTGTCACTTGGTCATCATTAATTCGAAGGATAAGGTTCCTTTCATGGGCATCTACTTAAGATTTTTCGATGTTCAAGCATGGTATACCGAGATCTGCTAGATAATATGAAGGGTTTTCATCCTTTTTTTTCATCTTCTTTCTTGATTTCTTGGTCTTTTATATGGTTGGGTTTAACTTGATTTCTTGTTGGTTCTTTCAGCTCTACCTCATTCCTAAGTATGATAGCCTGACATGGCTTTATAGAATTTACTTTAATGCTGCGCAAACTATTTTCCATACTTTGCTTACAAAATTCCCTAGAAAGCTGGCCTATTCAAACCTCTAGATTATGAATGAAAGAGGCATGATCTTCTACTACTTATTTAAACTTCTCTTCTAATCTCTTCTGGTTCTCTTCTATATCCATGAGCTTATCCACGATTTTGTCCAGCTTGGAATCCTATGAACTGGATTCATCTTGTTGAAATTCAAATAGGTCTTGATGTCCCATGTGAGTACTTGCATTATTGGACCGATAGAAATATGGGTGGTTCTGCCACCCTAAAGTGTATAAGGATGATGATTTTCCTAATTAAATTGGGGCTCATTGAAGTCCGCAAGAGTCCCTTGCTCCCTATAATATACATCCTCCATGATCATTCTTTCTATCTCTTCTTAGCATTCAACTCTTCAGATGTCTCATTCTCACTCTAAGAAGTCTTGATGTGTCTCTACCTTATGCCTATTTCTTAATTTTAAAAAAAAAGATAGTGGAAAAGCGTTAGACCAAATAACTAAACTAATCACCTCCTCGACAATAGAGCCGAAAACTTAATCACTGGTTTCTGATTTGAATAAGTTTTAATAATTTAACCTCGATATTCTGCAAGCGCATAGGTCGTTCGCGTAGTACCTAAGGTGTTGATCCTACAAGAAGGATTAAGCTAATCCTAAAATATAAAGCTGAACATAATTCGTAATAATTCAAAATGAACATAATTGAAGTAAGAAGTTAATTCAATCATGCAATCAATTCCAAGAATCAAATTTGAAAATATAAACAAGATAGCATATGCAGCACCCAATCAAGAATCAACCTAAGAACTACCAATTGAGAGAAAAGGGAATTTTATCCGACTTTAATGAAAACTAACTGATTATGTATTACTGGATTATCCATTCTAGACAGTCTAGGGTTAATTACTCAATCTCTAGTTATAACCATTAACCCTAACTTATAAACCCTAATTAAATTATGAGAATTGCAATATCTCGATTCACAATATATCCAAAACCTAAATTAGATCTGAAGTTGCCCAAAACTATCGAAAACTTATGTAAGATCTCTCTTCATACAAATTTACTGGTTTGATTTAACTATTGTTCTATTAAATTACCTAACTTTCGTTAGCCCAATGTAATGATTTTTCACCCGGTTCGCCCTCTCAGTTTATCACCAAATTATGCAAGTGAAAATTTTAAATCACAAGAAATCCAATTGATTGAACCTAAGTCTTTTATATTATTTATTGATATTTTATAGTTTTGTTGTACTTTTCGACTCTTTTTGTTAGATATTGTGCTTAATTTAGTTCAAGAGTGCTTGTTTTGAATTAATATAGTTTGAGGGTAAAATTGTCATAATTAGTTAGTAATTGCACTCGCTTGTTTTATAGGACAATTGATATTGCAAACTATTGCTTTTCATTGCAGGACACTCAAGAAGTGGAGCCAAAAGTAAGGACCAAGAAATTGCTGAGCCATAAGATCAAGGAAGAAGACCTTTTGGGACAAGTTAGCCGCGGCAAACTCATCACTTCGTTGCGACTAAACCTTCAAATCAGTAGCTCAGACCTTTCGGGAAAATTTGGCTATAGCGAACTCATCACTTCGCCGCAACGAAAACCTCGAAGTAGCAACTTGAAACGTGAGTCATTTTTGGAAATCTCACTTACTCGTGCATATAACCAGACCCGAATACCACTTTAAAAACCCTATTTTGGGATAAGTAAGGGGGAGGCGGCGGAGGAGGAAATTCATACACTTTTCCTTCATTTCTACTCTCTGAAAAAAAGAAAGAAGCTCTAACCTCATCCATAATTTTTCTTTCGGCTGTAAAACCTCCACTATGGGTGATTCAGATTCATTCCAAGTTGTGAAGTTTCTAAGTGCAATGAGTGGCTACGCATTTCTTTTCCTTTTGAAGGTGCAGCAATGGCTGGAATTTAATGCGCTGAAAAAGGGGAGTAGTTTAATCCATGATTCAGCTATGAATTTATAACATCCTAGGTCTAGGATTTATGATTTGTAGTTGAGCTATTTGATTATGGTTTTAATCAAATGTTGGATATTCATTATGTGTAGGATGGATTGGTTTATGTAAAACTTTGAGCTTAAATGTATGAAGTTTCATATATGTCTATTTGAACTCTTCCTGATTCTCTCTTATCTTGCATGGTTATGTTTGATGTTGAGATGATTTTAGCTTCCATTTGACCCATTGCATTGGTCAATCCTACTACACACACTAAGAGCACTTAATGGGATTTAAAAAAAAAAAGAGTCTCATTGATTAAGATCCTGGACTTGAAGAGTCTTTCAAGGTTTACCATTTTAAAGCTTAGTGACTTCTACTCTCACTTAAATTAGTTTCTAATTATGATGGCCAAAACTCACCTTCAAGGGGACTTTATCACTATTTAGTCTTTTGCATTTTTCAACCTTCATTTTTTCTTTACCCCTAGAATCCAAAAACATTCGTTTTACATTCAAATTTATTCTATTAATGAGTTCAAAAACCCCCTTCTCTCCAAATTAGTTTACATATCATAACATATAGGTTAACTTAGGTTTAATCATTTTAGGTTCCAATTAAGTGAACGACCCGAGGTTGCACCCTATAATGCAATTCTTATAATACTTTGATTTAACCTCCAAGAGCCTAACGAACAAGGTCGAATCAAATGGCGTCGTTGCCGGGGAACCAAGCAATTAGTTCTCTAGGTTAACTTCTATCATATTGCTCCTGAGTGAGGTTAAGAGTCTTGAGATGGCATTCTAGATAGTTTAGCTTCATCCTTGTTAATAGTATAGGTTTTCATTTTGCTTAGCATCCAAATTTTTGGAAATAAAAACAAAGATACTGCTTTCTTTTCATTTTTTTATACTTAGCATTTTACATCTGCATAGTTCAGAGTTCTGTTTTCTGCCTTTGGTGAAAGCTCGCGGCGGCCAACTTTTTATTTCGTTGCGGCCAACTTGCAGGATCTTACGAGGATCCCTTTTAGGACATTTATGCCGCAACCAATTATCGACTTCGCCGCGACCAACTTTTCTGTGCAACTCTACAGATTGCTTTACCTGTGCATATATATTTTCATATACCCACACACACTTGCATCCATCACATCTCATCTTTTTACCTAACTTTGTTAACTTGCATGTCAATTTTGTTCATTTTTATTCTCTTTTGAATTTTTCCTTTGCATGCCCCAGAAAACCACACTCCTACCCTTAGACCCTGAAATTGAGAAAAGTTTGAGAAAAGTTAGGAAGGAAAAGAGAGTAGAAGGGACAAGCAAGGTAGTGGAGTCTAGCCTGTCAAGCAGTAAGAGTGAACCATTACAAGGGGATATAATGGTTAAAAATCCAGTTAATCTTCAAAATCAAAACCTTGATGCCAACTAACCTAGAAACGGTGATAATGGAGGTAATGGAGAGCAAGAGAGAATTGGTGAGAATAATGGCAACCTTAGAAGGAGGACCAATAGGGAAGCTACAACCTCTGATGCGAATTATGATCCTTTTACTATTGCTTGCCCTAATTTTGATGTGAATTTTGAGATAAAAGGCTTGCCCTAATTTTGATGTGAATTTTGAGATAAAAGGATTGCTTATTAACTCTCTTCCTAAATTTCATAGTTTGAAAGGAGAAGATCCTTACATTCACCTACAATCGCTGTCTATAATTTGCTAGAGCATGAAATCGATGGGCGCTTCTCTAGATCAAGTGCTTTGGAAAGTTTTTCATTTATCATTAGAGGGTAAAGCAAGGGAGTGGTACATGAGTCTTCTGAGACATGTGGCAAAGTTGGGGAAATTTGAGGAAGGAATTCTTGGAGAAATACTTTCCTACTTCCAGAACTTCATGAGCCAGAAAGGAAATCTACTCAGCTCGACAAGACTTTGAGGAGTCTCTCTATGATTATTGAAACCGTTTTTAGGATTTATTATCACGATGCCCTTACCATTAAATACTAGACGAGCAATTGGTGCAATACTTTTATGATGGGCTGAAGGGTCAAGATAAGGTTATGTTAGATGCAGCCTCAAGAGGTTCACTGATAGACCTCACCTCTGAAGAGGCTTGGGATCTGATTACGAAAATGGCTCTGAGTCACCAATAGTACAGTGCGAGAGACACTAGAGGTGTACATGAGTTAGGAGCTTCAACAGTACACTCTAGAAAAATGGAAAGTCTTGAGTCTAAGGTAGACTTTTTGGAGAATAAAATGACTACTCAATTGGCCCTCATTACTACAGAGTTGAAAAATATGAATGTGCATCATCCATAAACCCCTATGGATCTCACTACACCTAGTTGCAAAACTTGTGGTTCCGTGATGTATATTTCTAACGTCTGTCCCAATCGTTATGAAGAGCTATTTGTTGTTTATCAAAGTCAGTCAAATCAGAAGTGGGACCCCTATTCTAATACATATAAGGAGGGATGGAAAGCAAACCCTTGATTTAGTTGGAGAAATGAAGAGAGTGGACCTCCAAATAGATTCCAGTGAGGTGGAGGGGCTGGTCCATCTACTAACCAGTTCCAAAACCAATAAAAAGCTTTAACTATTCCATAAAAAGAAGACACCAATCAACTTTTGCATAATATGATGGCATTGATGAAAAACGAGAGGACTTCTAATAACAACCAGTTCAATTCTTTAGCCTCTTTGATTCATCAAGACTCATCCAAGAATGCTACTAGATTCAATGCCTTAGAGAAAAGAATGGAGCAGTAGGATACAAAGACTGAAAACATCAACTCCTATCTTGCTCAATTATCCAATAACACGAGTGAGCAACAAGCTAAGAGCAGTGGCACTATTCCCTCAAACACTATTATAAATCCTAAGAGTTTGAATGCCACCTCTGATGAGGAGGTAGTTAAGGAGGAGATTGAATATGATGAGTTGTCTTCCACACCGGCAAAGATGAAGAATTTTGAAAGCTTTAAAGAGAAAGCATTATTGGCTGAAAAGAAGTCCACATTTGTTAATAGAGAAGGAACAAATTTTGAGAGCAACGCTGAACAAGCAACAACAAGGGAGCATGTTAAGTCAAGCAAGCATAGAGCCAATAAAGCCAATGGTAAGGAGGTAAATCTTAAAGACCTTCCTTTTCCTAATTCTTATTTGATGAGCAAAAGAATGATTGACACTAAGCATGAAAAGGATATTATTGATTTGTTTAGTAAAGTGGAAGTCAATATTCCTTTGCTTCATCTTGTGAAACGGGTTCCTGCTTATGCCAAATACCTTAAAGACCTATGTACACATAAGAGGAAGTTTAACCAAATGAAAGAGTTCAAGTAAGCTTAAATGTGTCTGCTCTATTTAAACCTCAAATTCCTATGAAATCCCAAGAACCTGGATCCTTTACCATCCCTTGTACTTTAGGTAAAGTAACTATAGGGGGAGCTTCGTTAGATCTAGGGGCAGCTATTAATGTCATTCCTAATTCAGTTTACACTTCATTGGGAGTCAAGACTCTTAAGTCTACCATAGTAGTACTCCAATTGTCTTATAGGTCTATTAGGTATCCTGAGGGCATTATAGAGGATATCTTGTTCTAGGTTAAAGGTTTGGTTTTTCCTGCTAATTTTTATGTGCTTAACATGTCTTCTCAACTTGCACATGACACCACACTAATTCTTGGTAGACCTTTCTTAAGGACTACTAACACCATGATTAGCATGAAAGAAGGCACCATCACAGTGGAAGTAGGTGATCAAAAAGTATGTTTTAACATGTATGAAGCAATGAGACATCCATATAAAGATTACTCATTTTTAGGTGTTAAAATGATTGATTTTGTTGTTGATGATGCTTGCTCTGCATTCAAATTGTAACAAGATTCCTTTGACTCTGATCTGTATTCACCTGATTCTACTATCAGTGATGACCCCCTTTGGGAAAGGTTTTCTATGAATGTTTCAGGTGATTCTGACATCGTGGAGGGTAACTTTGACATGGAAATTGATGAAGTCATTTCACTGCAATGAAAATCTCAGACTGAAGGTTTAATGCTTGGGATTGACAAAGATTTTAAAGCTAACCACATGGAACTCAATTACCATTGGTTGACGAAAAGGGAAGAAATTTGTTCTCTCTTGAACTTCATGAATTAATCCCTTCTATTGTGCAACCACCTGCAATTGAATTGAAACCCTTACCCTCGACTTTAAAGTATGCTTTCCTCGAGTCTAATAAGCGATTACTTGTCATAATTGCCAATTCCCTGTCTAGCGGTGAGGAAGCGAGACTCCTTGCCATTTTGAGAGAGCATAAGAGGGTTATAGGGTGGACTTTAGTGGATATACCTGGGATTAGTCCAGCTATTTACACACATAGGATTCTACTGAGTGAGGTTTCCAAACCCGTGAGACAGGCCCAAAGGAGATTAAACCCACTTATCCTAAATATGGTTAAGAAAGAAATCATCAAACTTTTGAGTGTTGGGATCATCTATCCCATATCTGATAGCGAGTGGGTTAGTCTGATCCATATAGTGCCTAAAAAGAGTGGGGTCACTGTGGTTAAAAATGGTAGGGATGAGCTTATTCCTACAAGAGTGCAAAATTCCTAGCATGTGTGTATAGACTATAGAAGAATAAATGATGCCACACAAAAAGATCATTTCCCCCTTCCCTTTATCGACCAGATGCTAGAGCGACTTGCAGGCAAATCTCATTATTATTTTCTGGACGGTTTCTCTGGGTACTTTCAAGTACCTATTGTACTGGAGGACTAAGAGAAAACCACTTTTACATGTCCTTTTGGTACCTTTGCTTATAGTAGGATGCCTTTTGGATTATGTAACGCCTCAAGGACTTTCCAGCATTGCATGATGGTTGTTTTATGTAAATTTTTAGAAGAATGCATGGAAGTCTTTATGGATGACTTTACTGTGTATAGTGGTTCTTTTGATAATTGCCTTGCTAGTCTTGAAAATTTTTTGAAATGATGCATTGAGAAGAATTTGATTTTGAAATTTGAAAAATGTCATTTCATGGTTAATGAGGGCATAGTACGAGGTCATTTGATTTCTAGCAAGGAAAATGAAGTTGATAAATCTAAGATTGAGGTAATATCTTCATTGCCTTATCCTATGCATGTTAAAGATATAAGATCATTTTTAGGTCATGTAGGATTTTATAGGCATTTTATAAAAGATTTTAGTAAGATTGCATTACCTCTTTCAAGGATTTTACAAAAAGATGTAAAATTTGACTTTGGTGATTTGCGTAGGGATGCTTTTGATGAGTTAAAGTCTCAACTCATTTCTCCCCCTATTCTGGTTGCCCCTGATTGGAACTTACCTTTTGAGCTTTCATGTGATGCTTCTAATTATGCTGTAGGAGCTATGTTAGGCAAAGGGAGGAGAAAATCTCAAGAGCAATTGTCTATGCCTCAAAAACACTGGATGCAGCTCAAATCAACTACACAACAATATAGAAAGAGTTGTTTCCAGTAGTTTTTGCTTTAGAAAAGTTTAGGCCTTATTTGTTAAATTCTCATGTGACTATTTTTACTAATCATGCAGCTGTCCAATATCTACTCAAGAAACCACAATCTAAGCCAAGATTGATAAGATGGGCATTACTTCTTCAAGAATTCGACATCGAGATAAAGGACCAACCAGGGGCGGCGAATCATGTAGCTAATCACTTGAGTATGCTACCAGAGGATACAAGGGGAGTAGACTCTTTCGAGCTCACTTATGATTCTTTCCTTATGCAGTTTTATGTGCTTTATTCTTAAAAGACCTTTAGTATGCACATATAGTTAACTACCTTATAACTGGACTAACCCCTCCTCTTATGTCTAATTCACAGGCACAAAAGCTTAGAAGCGAAGCAAGGCATTACATTTGGGATGCTCCTTATCTATGGCAAATGTGCAGTGACCAAGTCATAAGGAAATGTGTGCCTAACAAAGAATTTGATGCCATTATTTCAACTTGCCATTCTATGGTTTGTGGAGGGCATTTCAGTGCAAGGAAAATTCTAGACTCTAATTTTTATTGGCCAACCCTTTTTAAAGATTCTTTTGCATTTTATCAATCTAGTGACAAGTGTCAACGTTTTGGGCGGTTAGGTAAAAGGCATGAAATGCCTCAGCAACCTCTACTGTTTTGTGAAATCTTTGATTTTTAGGGGATTGACATCATGGGTCCTTTCCCTCTGTCCCTTGGTTTTGTATATATCCTTTTAGCCGTAGACTATGTGTCCAAATGGATAGAGGTTGTGCCTACTAGAAAAGATGATGGCCAAACAGTGTCTAAATTTCTTAAGTCCAACATTTTCTATAGGTTTGGAATTCCAGGGGTTGTGGTGAGTGATAGGGGTACACACTTCTGTAATAGGGTAGTTGATAATCTGTTTTCAAATTTTGGTATTACTTATAAAGTCTCCACTGCATATCACCCCCAAACCAATGGTCAGGTTGAAATATCTAATTGAGAGGTAAAGCATATCTTAGAGAAGATTGTAAAACCCTCCAAGAAAGATTGGAGTTTGTGCTTAGAAGAAGCACTATAGGCTTATTGGACCGCCTACAAGTCACCAATTGGGATGTCTCCATACCGCTTAATTTATGGCAAGGCTTGCCATTTGCTAGTGGAGTTAGAACATAAAGCTTATTGGGAAGTCAAACAGTGCAACATGGACTTAGAATCTTCAGGGAAGGAGAGAAAGTTGCAGTTGCAAGAATTAGAAGAGTTGTGGCTAGTGGCGTATGAGAACTCTCGACTCTATAAGGAGAAAACCAAGTTTGTGCACGATAAAGGCATCCTGAGGAAGGACTTCAAAGAGGGAGATAAAGTATTATTATTTAAGGCTCATTTCACTTTTAAGCAAGGGAAATTTAATACTTGTTAGGATGGGCCATACACAGTCACAAAATTGCACGACTTTGGCATGGTGGAGCTTCTACATGTAGAGACTAGAGCTAAGCTTAAGGTGAATGGACATCTCTTGAAGCTTTACCGTGAGAACCAGAAACCTCCATCAATCTCAGGTTGTTTCTTTCCTTCATTTGTTTACTTACTATTGCCTTATGACTGTTCATGACATGTTTGGTGCATTAGTTTGTTGAGTAAGTATGGGGGAGAAACTAACCCAGTAGGAAAAGTAGTTTAGTTTTTAGTTTAATAGTAATTTTCATTTCAATAACACCCCCTTTTAGTTCTATCTTTTGCCTTTATTTTGCTGTGATTGATCACTCTGAAGTATGATATCTCTTCAAGTTTGGAGAAGATCTATATTGTTGATTATGTTGCAATTTCATTCTTGAACTTATTCAATACCCTGCAACTCTACATATTCACTTAAAGGTTTTCTAAGTATCCAGTCTGTGTTTTGTGTTTCTTTATCATATTTTTCATTTCTTTGTAAAAAGTTTCCATCTTGCTCTTTAAGTTCAGGTTACTTTTGCCGTACCTAACTTATGGCTTCGCTACGACAAACGTCTCCACCTAGTTTCTTTCTTTTGGGAAATTCTTGTCGCGACGTCTCTTCCATGTCGCCACGGTGACGCACTCCTATTTCGTTCCATTTCCTCTCGGGTTACTTTCACCACGGCGTGTATTTCACGTCGCCGTGGCGATGTATTTTTATTTCTTCCATTTTTCCCTCTCGGGACATTTTTGCCTCGGCAACATCAAATTTTCTCCACGGGAAAGATAGAATCTGCGCAGGCTACCCTATCATGTCTTCGATTTTTATTTATCATATTACCATTATACCCCCATATGTCACTCCTCCAATCATTTTCATTTCCTAATCTCTTCGTCTTTTCACTTTGCTATTTTCTTAAGTCTACCGATTCTCCTTTTCACAACCCTATTTCGTTGCGGTCACTCTTCTCTACCCCCTCCTCCCGTTTTCCATTCCTAATCACCTCCACTCTCGATTCTCTTTCTGTGTAGCTTTCTCCTCATCTTTGTAAGTATCTCAGTTTCCCTTCTTCGTCCTTTTTTTAATCTTATGTGCTGTTGATATTTAGGACTGACCAATTAGACATATCGTCCTCTCTGGAATATTTCGCCACAGCGAAGTGGAGTACGCCGTGGTGAAGTTTTGATTTGCTCTATTTTTCTTATTTAGTTTGTTTATCTGCAGGCAAATGACTCGAACCAAAAACCCTACCCCTTTTAGTGAACCTGACTCACCTGACAATGAGTATACATTTGAGTATTTATTTTAAAAGTTTTTGATAAACCTGTTATCAAAGAACGACTCTTTCCTCTGACCCCCCCCCCCCAAACAACCCTTTTGTTCAATAACTCCATGCATCCCAATTAACTCGCTGGTTTAAGGAGCATACCTTAAGTAATGACAAATTCATTCATTATTTTTACACCTATGCTCGGTTCCATAATCACCTAGCCATTTATAGCCATTTATTTCCATGAAATTAGGGAACCCCATGCCTTCACCATCTCCACCATCTGCCACCACTTTGATCTTCCCCTGTCGCCGCTGCCATTTTGACCAACTCATCCATAACTACCCTCTGGCTGATGTTGCTCGTACCCTCTGTCAAGAGGGCACTGACTGGCATCGACCACGCTATACCGAGTGTTACCTCAAACGCTCTGAGTTACAACCAGAGGCTCATCCTTGGTTGCATTTGGTCTGTAACAACATTATTCCTACCACCCACCTAGCCAACGTCACCAAAAGCCAAGCTCCCTACATCTACCTCCTAATGATTTGTCATCTGGTCAATATAGCTGATGCTATTGCCTTCGCCCTCCATGACTCCATCAATACACCCAAACTAACAAATTTCATAGCCTTCCCTCACCTTGTTTCTGACATTTTCCACACCCACAATGTCCCTGAGTTCAATAACGACAGTTATTTTGAACCGGCCCCACTCTTTAGGTATAACTGCCTAAAACACCCTGCCCTTGCATCGCCACCCCTTCCCATACCTGTATCTGATGTTGGTACAACCTCAGCAACCGGTGTACCTATTAAGCACGACCAGCTAGCTCCAGATGTCCCTGAACCTGTCACCTTAGCCACCCTTGCTACTAAACTTGACAGACTTTCTACTGATCTCAACCAACTCTGTCTCACTCTCTTGGGTATAGAGCACCAAACGCATCGAGATGCCATGTATGATTGGGACATGCATTATCGTCGTCGTATAGATGCTTTGCTAGCCAAATGCCTATAATTCCAATTGCCCTCTGATGAGGATGAACCATGGCGCGGCGATGGCACATTTGGGGAGGGCACTTCTGGAGCAGGTCCATCTGGGTCTGGACTGTCTAGCTCCACATCTGATTCCCCTGCAAATCAATCTTGAGTCATTTTGTATTTTGTCTTGTTGTTTTATCATTGAGTCTTTATGTTTTTAGTCTTGAGTTTCCTGGATACTTAGTTAGCTTTTCTGATGTCTTTTCCCTGGTTGATCTAGCCTGTGCTGAATTTCGTATTTACTTCATTGGCTATTGTGATATTATCTATCTGTTCATCTAATGTTTATCATCTCTACATGATTGTGCTTTAACTCTTTCAATCTTACGGACGATATTGTGTTTAAGTGTGGGGGAGGAAACCAAACAGTTTCTTTATGCAACATTTTGGCCACTTAAGTGTCATTTGTGCATTATCTTTTAAGTTTTGAAATTGGTCCTTGAGGTGAAATTGCAATTGCATGCATTTTTTCTATCTTCTCCACATTTCTGCCACTTTTCGCCGCGGTGAAACTTTTCCAACTTTTTACTTCACTGCGGCCAACACACATTTATGCTACTTTTTGCCGTGGCGAAACTTTTCCACCCTTTTACTTCGCCACGGCCAACACTTAAACAATGCTCCCAAATTAGGTTCTTAATACTTGTATGATTGAAAAGTTTTGAAAAAGTCAAAGTTTTACATATGCTTTTGGAAAACTATCCATGCTTTTAAATGATAGTTGATTTTGACTAATTCCATTTTTAATGTTTTCAACAAGAAGTAAGTGAGGGTGCGTTAAGGAAGTGGCTCTATGTGTTTTTAAACCTTGAGATTGCTTAATTGAGACACTCACCTTGTTGGAAGGATATTTGGACTTAAATTCTTTTATTTGTGTGTATTTGCTTAATTTTATATCTCTCTAGAACTTGTTATAATTCTTAATCAAAGCTTAATGAACTAAATTTTGTGAAAATGAAAGAGGGGTTCATTGTAAAACTTTTCTCACCCAAACACAAACCACACACACTTAACCATTGCTAGCCCCCTTGAGCCATCTTTTTGAGTGCATGCACACTTTTATAAATTGATGTAATATTTTATCTCCAGTCTTCTAAGTTTAAGTGTTTTTTAGTAGAATTCATGGATTAGGTTAAAAAAAGTAGTGTCTTTTACCAAACTAGTGTGATGGTGTGCTGCTACCATAGTTCAGTAAAGAATACACGGTGAGAACTTTGGTACTTCAAATGCATCGGTTTTAAGTTTCCTAAGTAGTTCCTTCGAACATTTGAGGAACCTGGTTTGAGTCTAATTATGACATTTGTATAAACAATTGTTTTGCAGTATGGTATTTTAAAAAAACCCTGTTATGTTAGAATTTTAAATCTTTTCTTTGGAATAGCTGACACTCATTTTATGAGAATGATAATTGCGATGCATGTCACTCATCTTGTTCTTTTATTCCATAATCATTACAACCCTGAAAGTCCTCTTGATTTGCAAAACTATAGTTCTTGTGGTAGAGAGGTAGAACTATCACAAGCTTATGGTAGAGAATGAATTAAGCAGATTTTAGAGTGAAATTACCCCAAGACAAGTGAGTTAAGAGTTAAACAGTTTCCCCTGAGATAAGTCTCTTTTGCTCAATCTCTTGGATTAAATACTTGTAGTGTTGATCTTTTTGACATTCTTTTAGCCTGCTTTAGTTAATTTCTGAGAAATGGTTTTATTCATTTTCTGCTCTCATTTTTAAGTATGGTCGGTATTTCCTTTTGCACTTGTATTCCCTTGACTTTAATGAGCTTTGTCCAGGAGTACAAAGGTCTAAGTGTGGGGGAATTTGATTGAACCTAAGTCTTATATATTTTTTAGTGATATTTTTATAATTTTTGTTATACTTTTCGGCTCTTTTTGTTAGATATTGTGCTTAATTTAGTTCAAGAGTGCTTGTTTTGAATTAATATAGTTTGAGGGTAAATTTGTCACAATTAGTTAGTAATTGCAGTTACTTGGTTTTTAAGACAATTGATATTGCAAACTATTGCTTTTCATTGCAGAACACTCAAGAAGTGGAGCCAAAAGTAAGGACCAAGAAATTGCTGAGCCATAAGATTAAGGAAGAACACCTTTCGGGACAAGTTAGCCAGGGTGAACTCATCACTTCACCGCGGTGAAACCTTCAAATCCATAGCTCAGACCTTTCGGGAAAATTTGGCCACGACGAACTCATCACTTCGCCGCGGCGAAAACCTCGAAGCAGCAACCTAAAACCCGAGTCATTTTTAGAAATCTCACTTACCTATGCATATGACCCGACCCGAATACCACCTAAAACCCTATTTCAGGATAAGTAAGGGGGAGGCGGCAGAGGAGGACATTCATATACTTTTCCTTCATTTCTACTCTCTGAAAAAAAAAAGCTCTAACCTCTTCCATATTTTTTTTTCGGCTGTAAAACCTCAACCATAGGTGATTCGGATTCATTCCAAGTTGTGAAGTTTCTGAGTGCAATGAGTGGCTAGGTGTTTCTTTTCCTCTTGAAGGTGCAACAATGGCTAGAGTTTAATGGACTGAAAAAGGGGAGTAGTTTAATCCATGGTTTAGCTATGAATTTATAACATCCTAGTTCTAGGATTTATGATTTGTAGTTGGGCTATTTGATTATGGTTTTAATCAAATGTTGGATATTCATTATGTGTAGGATGGATTGGTTTATGTAGAACTCTGAGCTTAAATGTATGAAGTTTCATATATATCTATTTGAAATCTTCTTGATTCTCTCTTATCTTGCATGGTTATGTTTAATGTTGAGATGATTTTAGATTCCATTTGACCCATTGCATTGGCCAATCCTACTACTCACACTAAGAGCACTTAACGGGATTTTAAAAAAAATGGAGTCTCATTAATTAAGATCTTGGACTTGAAGAGTCTTTCAAGGTTTACCATTTTGAAGCTTAGTGACTTCTACTCTCACTTAAATCAATTTCGAACTATGATGGCCAAAACTCACCTTTAAGGGGACTTTATCACTATTTAGTCTTTTACGTTTTTCATCCTTCATTTTTTTCTTTACCCCCTAAAATATAAAAACATTCATTTTACATTCAAATTTGTTCTATTAGTGAGTTCAAAACCCCCTTTTCTCCAAATTAGTTTGCACATCATGACATGTAGGTTAACTTAGGTTCAATCATTTTAGGTTTCGATTAAGTGAACGAATCGAGGTTGCACCCTATAGTGCAATTCTTGGAATATTTTGATTCAACCTCCAAGAACTTAACAAACAAGGTCGAATCACCAATAAAAACGCAACAATCCAATTTCATTAATATCAAAGATAAAATATCCTGAATGTGAGTTTAGACAATCCTTAACATTCAACAATCTTATCATCAACAGCTATCCCAAATTCTATACAATCATAAAATTGAAACTAAACTGGAAATAGAATTGTAATGGATGACGGAGGCAGCAACTGTGGGAAACCTCTTGTTATGAGAAGTACTTCACGTAGGCATCTTATCCACATCTCTCTTCCTTCGTTCCTTTCTCAATCTCTTGACAAACTCTCTAGGGATTCTAAATTGTGGCTAATGCAAAAGCCTTCTTCTTGTGTTCTTCTTGTTCTTTAAATAACTTCTGCGTTTTGAGCAGCCTTAGGATTTTTTGGGGGACGAAAAGATCCAATAAATCCCTCGAAACTTGACATTTTCTCTTGTTTTCACATGTGCCCGATGCAGGCCACGATCGTGGCCCTGCATGCCACGATCGTGGCCTACATCCCCTTTCTGTCATGATCGTGGGCTGTGGCATAGTCTTCTGTCATGATCGTGGCTTGCTCTTATGCTTCTGTCACGATTGTGGCCTATTGAACCACGATGGTGGGTTGTTGTTTTGCCCCGAATGTCTTCGAAACTTCTCCGTTCTTCGATGTTGATCCTAAAACACTAAAAAACACATCAACCCTAAAACACCAACAAACACATCAATGTACCTTAAAAACATAATATTTAAGCTTAAAGACTTATGCTAACCCATAAAAACACTTAAACACACAAATTAACATAATTCTAACCTAAACACATACTAAACACTCAATTTAACACTTAATACATAACAAACTAAACCGCTCTAAAACATGAAGCAATTCATACCTATCAGTGACTCAAAGGAAAGCTGGAATTTTCCTAGGCTAACGTATCACTAATTTTAAATTGCGTGAGAGGGTAGAAAACCTAGCTGAGAGAATCCAGTGGGCCCAATTTATACGATTCCAATTTCCTAATTATCAGGAGCTCACATTGGAATTTTTATCTTTACTGACTTATGACCCTAAGAATCCCAAAGAATTGTGGTTTAGATTAGGAGGATGAGCTTATGAATTGAATATAGAAATCATGTGTGATATGTGTGGATTCCCCAAATCCTCCATCATCGATCATCATGAGGATATTCTTCCTTCTCAATACTGGAATGAGCTTACTAAAATTAAGCAACTTCATGCCAAGAATGCTTGTAACAACATTATAAGGTCCTACAAACACTTGTTGCTACATAAATTCATGTCTCAGTTGGTTTTTGACAAAACCGAAACCAACAAGTGTTCCACAAAGGAACTATTTATGTTGTGGTACATGGACCATAGCATTCTAGTATGCACATTCACACATGTGCTACATGCCATTGTTGCGATTCCACCAAAAAGGAGCATCAATCTAGGAATGAGATACATAGTGTCTGCCATTGTGGAATATTACGATATGGACCAGAGTGGATTATCTATTCATCTCCATGAATTCCTAAACCATCACCATTTATGGCAGGCTGAAATCCTTAAGTCCCATAACATGGAACTTAAGGATATCAGCCAGAAGACACATGTCAAAATTAGGGCCAGTCAGGCAAGTTAGAGCCACTTATAATTGATCCTGGATGAGTTTCCAAGGATAGAGGGTCAAGCTAATGACGTTAAAAGAAGTGTTGCAATGGATGCAACCCATGGAAAATTAGATCCTTTGATTATTTTTGTTAGAACATTTGAATTCCCTAGTTAGGATTATTTTTCTGTTTTGAATAAAATCAAGAAGGAATAGGATTTCCGAATAAAGTGGATGATGTCTCAAATAAGTAAAAAAGAGGTGAAAGGGGTCACAAAAGAATTAAGATGTGAAATTGAAAAGATTTGGGAAAGAACGAATGAAGAAAAAAATCAAGAAGTGTGGGAGACCTGTAGGCTTATCACAGGTTTACGTATGCTAAGTTTTACTATTTTTAACCTCGATAATACTGCAAGTTCACTGCTCGTTCACGTAGTACCTAAGGTATCGTTCCCACGAGGAGGGTTAATCTAATCCTAAAATCCAAGGCTGAACTAAATTGCAACAATTCAAAATAAACAACTAATGCAGAAAATTAATTAATCAAACAATCAATTACGAGAATTAAATTTTAGAAATATAAAAAGGATAGTAATTTGCATAACCCAATTATGAATCAACCTAGAAACTACCAATTGAGATAAATGGGTTTTATCCAACCTTAATGAAAATCTAATTGACAATGAGATTACCGAATTACCGGGTCTAGACGATCCTAGGGTGGATTACTCTCTCTCAAGTTATAATCTTTAATCTTAATGTATAATCCCTAATTTAAATTATGGAATTGTAATCTCTCAATTTACAATTTACCCAAAATCTAAATTAGTTCTAAAATTGTCTAAAAATATACCGAAAACCTATACATGATCTCTTGCTAAAAAAATTTAACAGTATGATTCAATTCCTTATCTATCAAACTACCTAACTTTCGTTAGCCCAATTTGATAATATTCACTCAGTTCTCCCTCTTATTTTGTTACCAAATTATTAAGCACAGAAATCAAATCACAAATAAATCAAAAAAACACAATAAATTGAATTCCATTAATATTAAAGACAAAAATCCCAAAGGTGCATATAGACAAAAACTCAACATTCAACGTAACCTATTCACAAAATATATGTCAATTCTATACATCAATAAAATTGAAATAACCGAAAATATGTTGGGAATGGAATAGCAAAAGTAGTGATGGCAGGAAACCTCCTATTCCGGGAAATACTTCACATCAAGCTTCTTCTCCTTGACTCTCTTTCTTCGTCTCCTTCCTCAATCTCTTAATAAGATCTCTAAGGTTTTGAAATTTGGCTGATGCAAAAGGCTCTTCCCAGGTTGCTTCTTCTATCCCTTAATGTTATATTTATACTTTGGAAGCCCTAAGGTTGATTTAGGGTCAAAACGGTCTAAAAAGTCTTGCAAAACTCGAGTTTTTGTGTCAGCCCTACGCAGGCCACAATCGTGGCCTTGGCTGCCACAATCATGGTCAGTACCTAACCCTCTCTTTCATGATCATGGCCCAAAGTGCATGATTGTGGCCTAGCACAGAGCTCTCAAAGTGCACGATCGTGGCCTAGGTTCTATCAGCTCGCCCTTTCTGTTACGATCATGGCCTGTTGTGCTATGATCATGGGCTGTGTTTTTGGCCCTAAACTCTTTGAAACTTCTCCGTTCTTCGCCGTTTACCTTGAAACACTAACAAACACATCAAGATACCCCAAAAATATAAAATTTAAGCTCAAATACCCATACTAACCCCATAAAAACACAATGCAAATCACAACTATCAACATCTCCACACTTAAACATTTGCTTGTCCTTAAGCAAACAAAACAACAAACACATAACAAGCAATGCAATAATGAGGCAATGACTTTAACTTCATGAAATAAATTTAATCTTAAACACAATCATACAAGTTATATCTA